>QNGE01001219.1:94142-119127 GCA_008508345.1 Paragonimus westermani | reverse complement strand
ACTCAACTGAAATTTATTCTGTGCGCGCCTGCTGATTTCAGCTGCGCGTTACACTACACAGAATGATCACTGGTCTATTGGTCGAGGTCATGCCAAACGGGTCATTTGATGATGGAGTAAGTAAAATGTCGAAAACTTTTGCCACTGTTTGATGTAGACAGCTTCGGAAAAGTGTGTAAAGATTTTGCCAGGATGAAGTGGAGATAAGAAAGCACACGTTTTGGCGGAGAATTTTAGGGACCTCTCGGGTGAGCTTTGTCGTTTGCTCAAAGTCGAGGGAATTACGCAGATCTCCCGAGTTGTCCAACCAGTAATGGGTTTTGAGTGCCCGGATGTGTTGAAAGTTTTTCCCGCGAAAGTTATAATTGTATAATCGAGAATGAAAGGCAAAATGACGCGACAAACAGGAGAACAACAGAAACAATGACGAGTAGTGGAATGTGTGATTTTCCGGCAGAAACTTCCATGTAAAATCAACCGCACTGAGTTTTTTGATAAAATATACAACACTTAGAGACAGTTGTTATCATATGACGCGAAAAGAGATTGATTAAGAGCCTTTTCTACTACGTAGTTACTGTAACGCGCAACCGAAACCAGTGAGCGCGCACGAATTGATTTTGAGTTGTGTAACATGCAGGCCAGCCGACTCTACTCTGGATGCCCGTGACTTCGCGGACCAACCTTCGGGCAACGTGGACGCACCAGAGGACAACGCTCTTTCGAAGTAGGGGTTCGAACAAAATTTCCTTTAAAAGAGAAACAATACAAACAAACATGAGCCGAAGGCCCAGTAAGCCATGCACACGACTTACACAAACGTAACCTAAAACGGCACCGACAACACAGCAGCACGTCCCGTTACACAACCCAAATCCAATTCGTGCGCGCTCGCTGGTTTCGGTTGCGCGTTACAGTTGTGTGACGGGGAGTGCTACGGTGTTGTCGGTGAAGTCTTAGCTTTCGTTTGCGTAAGTCGTGTGCATGGCTTACTGGAACTTCGGCTCATGCTTGCTTGTATTTTTCCTCTTTTCAAGACTTCGGAGGAACGCTGTCCGCTGGTGCGCCCACGTTGCCCGAAGGTTGGTCCGCGAAGTCACAGGCATTCAGTTTAGATTTGGATGACCCGCATGCTACAGTAACTACCGAATTTTAATGCCGAATTTCTCCACACAACCGATATACAGAATGAAAAGAATGTATGACCACAAAAAACGATTACAAGATGGTCCACCAGGAGAAGAATAGGCACGAATTACAACGCGGGGTATTTGCGCTCATTTGAGGTAAACAAGTCTTTTTTTTACAGTGGTCAATAACCAAATATGAAGTAAGAGCATCACAGAATAACTGATTTATCACTAACAGGCAAGCGCATACTGAAACCAATATGTGTCGACTATGCGATTTTAGACATAACTATGTACAAAATCTATCCTGATGGAGTCACCCATAAGCTACAAAACCTAGATAAATACCTGTAGTGGTGAAACCAATAGCTTTGGTCAACTCGAAAGGTACGGTGCGTGACGTCACGCGACACAGAGGGTTTCCCGTCCGGTGTTATTGGGACCGTTTTTAATGATATCGTTCTCAGGCAGGCATAGCTTGAAAATGGACATGATGTTCGCTATTGTGACCCATGACTGTAATGTCGTCTAGGCAGGCAGTCGCACCGGGAATATCTGTGATCATCGTATCCACCACCTGTTGGACGATGGCTGGCACTCTCCTCACACCGAATGGCAGGCGGCTGAATCGGCAAAGTCCTTTTTAAATGCTAATTAATAACGTTTTCTTGGACTCTTCAGCGACTAGTTATTGTAAGTAAGCCTCAGCTAGGCTAAGCTTCGTGGAACATTGCCCGCCATCCAGCTTCATGAAGAGATCCTTTGGAATCAGCATGGGACTCTGATAAGTCTCGAAAGCTTCATTTAGACCTGTGGAGTAGTCTACACAAAGTCGATTGTTCCCTTTGTCTTCTGAACCACGACGATAGGAGCCATCTGTCTATTGTTTCACCGAAGACGTTCCCATTCTCGCACAAAAGTTTCCAGCGCAACGTAGAAAACTGGACAACTGTGTAGAAATACCGGCTTTGTTCCAGGACGAAGAGATGGCCGTCTTCATTCTGGTGCATTAGCGGAATTCTTCTGCCAACACTTCCGAGTGCCTCTGCTAGAAAGCGTTTGTGAATTAAGGGTTGGCTTCTGGAGACATCGTGGGATCCTGCTGATTTTGAGTTTGGTTACAGATTTAGAGTAACGGTCTGTCAAATAGATACGGTTTGTCGATCCAATCCAGTCCAGGGAGGTCAAGTCCAGGACTGCGGCTCATGTACCAGGTACCCCTGATTGACGATCCGTTCGGGACTGCATTGCACTGGACTTCGCTAATCGGCCGCCGGTAGCGCCTCGAGCAAGCCGAGTCATCGTGTACACCACGTTTTCTAATTAGGTGCCACTTGCGATCAGATATTAATCTGTGGTAGGATGCTGCATCGAGCTGCAATCTGACCAACCTGCTATTGTTGGAGACGGATATGTTCTTCCTGCGCTCTACGTGGTCGCTGTTTCTTGCTGCGAGAACGGCCTGAGCTATTGAGAAGTGGAGCCTGCGTGGCTTGTGGGAGTACCAATTGAGCAGGTCGTGGCGCTTCTTGAAATGGCAGTGGTCCCCCATGCGCCTCACCGGGAGCAGTGGGTGCACCGATGTTGTTTGGATAGACAACATCGGACATCAACCGCATTACCGTCAAAGTTTGGGAGGTTTCTTCCGGTTGTCGCGTTCTAACTTCGGTGCAACCTTGGCTGGAACGTTTGAAGTTGCCCCGTGGACTTAAATACAACTGCGTTTGACCACAAAAATATAATGCCTTAGGTTTACTAGGCGCTGGCATTTGGCAAAGATATCCTGTGGGGTAGCTTCGAAACATTGCTCTATCTTCGCCAAAATCCGTGTTCTGATGTCTGCTTTCTTCGGTGACTGGGGTCCACGAGCGAAATCGGGGTATTTGAATTGATCTTCATTCATTGTACGAAGCCTGAACCGTTCGCACTTCCGACTTATTGTCTCGGCGTACATCAACATCTGAGTTTGTAAGTTTCAGGCATTGCTAATGTATATTAAACAAGGATGACTAGTCGCCAAAGATTAGTGATAGAGTGCGGGTGGTTTAGTCAAAGCTGAAATCCCCAGGTTTCTCCAGCAAGACAAAAATGATATACCGCCTGTGTTCCCAGGTACCCATTTTGTGAGGCAGCAACCTCATTATTTGCGCATCGTCAGCGCCTGAAAAATTTACCTTGAACGCATCGTCATACTTTGTAAATCAAGACTCGAAAGTTGAGCCAACTAGAGGATCAAGGTGACTATCACTGAACTGATTAGAGACTATCCTTCAGGTACGAAGTACTCGTTTGCTCCCGAAGTCGGTTGCTAGGAGCTCGGCTGCTGCGTCAGCGTCTCGTTTAGTCCTAACTGTACCTGTTCAAAGTATTTCCGCTGCTATTGACTGACATGGCGAGTCCTCCCTTCACCAAATGTAAACCGTCGACTGAATACTTCGATTCATACACGGTAGGGTAATGCGATTGATAGAAATCGGCTTCTGCTCCTCGCAGTAATTAACACAGAAAACCGTGGCCCGAAAATAACGCGGCGGTCCCCGTTAACTGCTCCCAAGACAAACCGAAAGACTGGTGCAAAAAGAAACATTTTTCCGTTCCGACAACGTGTGTAACAAGGGGAAAATCACAAGATATTTATATGGCGCGTAGTGACTTACAAACATTCTCGAATCAGAAAATCAAAAGGCATACCCCAAAAAAGTGGTTCAGGTCACCAAGTCAGCAATGAGCATAGCGGAGGAAATGCCGATGGGGCAAGAATAGCGAGGGTTGCCTCTCTACTGTTCACGTCATTTCTGCCCATTCTGATAGAATGAAGTCGTTTTTAGGAGGAGGGAGGTGGTTTTGTACGGAAAGAATAAATTTCTCTGACAGCGAGTTAACATGGCATGGCATGAGTAGCTTCAAAGTTTTGCGTGCACCTCTCGCTTCTATCCTGAAGTTTTCGCGTAGTGTTTCTTGTCAGGTTGACCAGGAATTTCCGGAAGTTTTCTGATGCCTAGACACAGACTTCGCAACTTTAACTCGTTAACACCGTAGGTTTCAGACTGCGTCGTGTATCCAATGTCCGCAGTTGTGAAGAACTCACTGTAAACAGTGGCAACCAATTGACCATCTTCATCTTCATCGTCGTCATCGTCATCATCACCACAGACATAGTCGCCACAGACAGCAACACATCAGCTGTTCACACTGATTCTGAACTGCCACACAACCGGTTGACTGGATATGACTTAATCTAGATGGTTAAGGAACTGAGGATGCATTAACCGGAATGGGACCATAACAAAACAGGCGTTTCTGCTGAGAACACGAGGTCGTAATTTGCAACAAACATCCCGAAGTATAAACCATCAAAGCTGATAAAAAATGGACTCACTCAACATATTTAACACCTCAGCATTCACACCCACGTCTCCCAAATTCCATGTACAATGAGATCGCCTTCGACGTCTCACAAACCCTAAACTCCCCCTGACGTTGGAGTTGGTGTACTAGTACTACCGTACCTGTTTACATTACCCGGCGAATGTGAATCTACCGTAGACAACCAACGTCAAAGTTAATATGTTGGCGTGGGTATCGCAGCCTCACGCCTGGCTTTGAACGAATCCACGTCATCTTCAATGCTTTAGGCTACATTAACCAGGATAACGATGTTCTAGCTCCCGTCTATGGGAACCTTGCTGAACCAGTTTGATGCTGGTTTGAATTCCGAAGGTCGACTGCAGTTTCATTCGTCGCTCTTACTTTCTGGCGGCTGTCGTGCGGTTGTGCTGAAGCTTCTCTCATTTCAGCGATTCGTACGCGGGTTCAAGGGTGGGGGCCCAATCTACCGTATCCAGTCAGTTTGTTCGTTCCGATGTCCGGCGGTTTTCCGTTGACCTGGAAGGCAGTCGTTGAAAACAGGGTGTAGCACCGCTCTTGAGGGTTATAGAGAGTACCAACAACAGAGTGAAATAATAATCTTCCGAAACGGAATAACTTACTAATCGAATGGTTTATTAAGTAGGTGAGAATCCAATAACCATTCAAGACGGTCCCTAGAAGAGCAGCCAACATTATCTAGTAGAAGGTCGTTCCAATAGCTAATAACTCTCTAGGAAGAAAACTGTCGTCTTAGGAAGGTCCAAGGTCGATGCTTGTAGAGCCTCTTGTCGTAACCTCTTCGATTGCTATCACTTAGGATGAAGAATTGTTTCACGAGTCCTGTGCTAAATAGAAAGTGTGTAGCTGACTCCTAACGTTTTAACTTGTTGCCCTGAGGGCAGTCTGTGAACAGCGAGTAAGTTAACAAGTGAGGTTTGTTTGCAGACCCACCGTTTTCTTGTTGTGACTTCCGAATCGCGTTAACGTAAGACTTGGGAACCTTGGGCGTAGGGAGCAGAAATCAAGCAGCTAGCATCACGATAGGCACGCTCGTACTAAACCAAGACCGTTCGCAAGGAATCTTCACACCCTATGTTATCGTACTTCAAAACAGTCTTAGGTTTCCGGCCGGTACCACGAACGTAAACAACACTGATATCTTCCGGATACGTTCATCCTCTTATGTTTAGTATGACGCGAAGCAATGAATTCGTTGGGGTATGTTCTGTTTGTTTGTACACAGTCAATCTCAAGTCTGTTTTCATTTGTCATTGTCGGGCGTAGCGAACAATCGTGATAAACTTTGCACTTCAACTGCATATGAAATGTTTGTTTTCTTATTTTTCATAATCTTCATTGCCTGTTCATCAGAAGCCTTCTTCCTGGTATGGTTTACCATGCTCTTACCGTCATCCTCGCCCCATTGTTTCGACGAGCTCATTTTCCGTTGACTGGTGGCAATTTGGGCACCACTATTTGGTTTTAGATGAGACCCAACTGTGAAAAGTCAGGGCTTCAGCTGGATTCGAACCCAACCGGTTCCATCTTCGCCGAGTCTCCGGAGATAGATTCATACTGAGCACGTAATACCTCTGCTACCTTAGAATTTGAAGTACAACGTTCTGAGGATTCCAGGAGAGGTAGTATGGCAGCTTTCGACCTGGCCATGGAAGTTTTGTGTCCTAGAAATCATCCATGACAGTCGACAATGTATCTTGCTGGTGATACTTGCTGAAATCTGCGATCGGCGTATACGGCTGCCGTGCACTGATTGCCACAACATTTATGTGCCAGGTGGGGAGGAGAAGAGTATCCTATAAGGCCCGCTTCTTTTCATAAGACGCTCGGTTGGGGATTTGAGCCCAGACGACTTGCAGGCAGGGTGTGAAGTGTATAGTGGGGCTGGATGGGTTGTCGTGGTATTCGGGTGCGACATAATTTGATCTCACTGTTCACCTACCATGCTAGACTCGTCAGATGGCTGGAGGCAGGTGGTCGCCTATCTTTAGTAAGGTGGCTCATCTGAGGTTGCTTTGAGCCGGCACTAGAGATTGAGTGATGGTAGCATCTCATATTAAGCAGAATCTGACTGTGGCATGATCACTTGTAACCAGTGGCACACTAACTTCGGTGGAGTACACCACTCGGGGTTTGGTATTTAACGCTGCGTTTATTCGGGGTGTTTGTTACCTCCTCTCTGCCTTGTGAGTTTGGTAGACGTGTTCCGTGAGTCGCGCTTCTCGCACGAGATTGTAGAACCCAGTGGCCACGGTAGCAGAGGTTAGCTCATCTGGGAGACCTGCGTGCAGAGTTTAAACCCACCTGGAACATTGGCACGATGTCCAAGGCCTGTGGTTGACCGTCTAGTGGCAGTGTGCATTCTCTCATCCCATCATGGGGTCATGGACGGGAGAGGATAAATGGTACCAATATAGCGTTTGATATATAGCGTCCTAATATTTGTCCACAGGGGTCCGTCGAGTGTCGGCAAAACCGAGTCTCTGTTCAAGGTTTCGTGTAGTCTAACACAGAGTACACTGCTACGTCTCCCCTCCGCTGGCTAACGGGTCACTACGAACGGCAGAGTAACTAGTAGGGTCTAGCTTCTAGTCGGATGTGTTAGGAACCAATCGCACTTCAGCCACACTAATAATCCTGAACTTCTCTCAGTAAACAGGCTGTCGAAATTCCTAAACTCTGTTTCGGAGAGACAGTGCGTTTGTGGACACACACGGCCAGCTGGACATACGCCCTCTTGTCTGAGGTAGCGTCTGCCTCCATATTAGTAACGGCTACTTCGTTGGCGATACCGACCCTTTCGGAGCATGCTGTGCTAGGTATTTTGACTCTGTGAAAAGAGAGGGGGTACTGATAATCTGCAACATGTTGGTCATCTTGACCACACTTTCGGTCCTAAGAGGTATACCAGTGACGGACGTCTCATGACTAGGTCTCAGTCTGTCCGCGTGGATTTGGAGTTCAGATGAGAAGCTGTTATTCAAGATGTACCACCTGGAAAGCACAGTGGATAGCACATCATTGTGAGATGAATGGTTCGCTATTGTCTCAGAAATGAGATGGAACCCAGGTACGCTGGAAGCAAGAAATGTTGAATGGGCCACACTCTGTATTCGGCGGTGTTCAGACTTAGTTCAGCTGGTATCAACTTTCACTGGTTAATATCGTGTCTGTGAGCAGTCAGCGCATGTTGAAATGGCTGCTTGTGTTGAGTGTTTGATGGCCGTTTTATGATGGACACAAAGTCGGTAACCACGTTCCATGCCTCCATTCACCCCTATTCGTTGATGGTTCTTTTAATTTCGAAACGTTCTCGGTGGTAATTGCGAGTCTACCTTGCGAAGGCCGACACGAACAGTTGAATCACGCGCGTGACAAACATTTTCCCTCTCAAACGTTTATTTCGGTACACTACCAAAGCTTGGTGTCGTTTACTTGTCAAAACTTGTTCTCGTTCAGTTAATTCATCCTTACCTCTCAATACTGGATCTCTGTTCATGTGCATTTCGGTTTCATTTGCGCTCATTCACTCCACCATCATGCGACTGTTGCAGTTGGCGGTGTTCACATATACGGGTGGTTTGAGAACCTGTATATTTGGCGAGTTCGATAATGAGAATTAGTGTTATTTCTCCCACTCAGTTTTTAATATTCTCTCTGGGCCTTAGCACTTATTAATAGGAAACTCGCTAATACAACTGTCTTCTTGGAAGGTACAGACGCTCCCTTAATTATAGACATTACTACTGAAGATCCAGCATATTGCACGATGTAGTCAGTAGGCCGAGCGCAGCTCGAGGGACCACTATACGCATGGGACTAACAACGCACCTGCAACTTTAAACCATTCCACGCCGTGTACGATCAAACTAGACGTTCCATCGTACAGAGGGATTCCAAGCTCAGAGTATACCATTTGTCTACCCCCCCTGAGCACCCGAAATATGGTGTTGGAAATTTGCTCGATTCAACGATTATCCGAACCCCAACACAGCAAAAGACCTGGCAGAGAGCCAGTCAAAATGTCGCGTCAAAGGTACCGCATCAGAATTGGACGAACGGTCTGAATGTTACGCTTTCCGTCATTCACTAGTTTTTTTCTACTGTATTGCGCCCATAAGCCTGCATTCCGTGACTTTGCATTTGCCAATACGATCACCCGAGGACAGACCGAGATATGTTCAATAATGTTGTAGAGCCATGAATTCTGCCCCTCGTCTAATGAATAGGAGCTGCTTAATGTAACCGGTACGAGGTCTCTGTCTTGGTACTTGCGTGGGAAGTTTCAATCCGAGTGAGATTTCTGGGGCCACCTGAACTCCCTAATTCTGAACACTTCAGGAGGTTAGGTTTTGCTGCCAGTATGAATTAGTGAATACTTGGGGAGAATTAGCCGTCAACAGAGCCGCATTGACGCATTCTATCTGGGTGACCGCGCCACGGATTAGTTGAGAGCGTACGTTTCGGCAGGATTTCCGAAACTTGCATAGTGTGGGTTCATCTTCTGCGGCTAACCAAAATGGATCGCAGGAAAGTCGCCATCGCAACCGATGGTCCCCCCGTTTTTGGTATGACAAGCTGTCTTCATTTTCTGCAAGGTTATGAATCGTGAGATCCTGTCTGATGAGGTCAGGACATTGATCACATCTGGACGTGTTTGTGCCTTGTGTTCTGAGTTAAAAAACAGTCGTGTGGTCCTGAATTTCTACTAACGGTTTAGGGCTTTCCTAGCACTTGTTGCTGGGTAGCTGAACAGCACTGAAGCTCTGAGTCAAAATTACATTACTTTTACCAGGCTGCCGCCTGGTATGTTCTGTTGAAACTAGTTTACTAGCCACTACAGAGTTCGGAGAGTTTCGGCTGTGTGTAGCCAGATCGGGATCAACGGGAGACGGAGTATCGAGGACGCATAGCGAGAAAGAAGAAAAACCGAACTATTTGGTTCACCGGCAGTTGCGTGGTTCGCCTGCGTGGAGTTTCGAAGCCAAAATGTGTTAAAAAATGCCATTTGGGGAAAACAGAAGAAATGTAACATTTTTGTTGAAACAATAAACCGCGTAATTTTAGACAAACACGTTAGTATTATCTGATGTGATATTTGTGTTGAAGTGAAATAAATCGGCTGTTAATCCCGGACCACCAGTGGTTGCTCAAGCAACGCTTAGTCTTCTCACAACGTATATCTATATGCTGGGTCCACGATAGTCGCGTCTGTAAGTGACGAGCGTCTATAAATTCTGAGTCCGTCGAGCAACCAATTCGGATCCAAAAAGGAAGACGGTCGTATTGACGAGTTTCTTATTAATAAGGTGCTCATGTTCAAAAACAATATGATGCGCCAAATAGTGGAAGACAACAACAAACCTCGATATTGAATCCAACAAGTACACAAGTCCTGAGATTTACGGTCCACGTAAATATGACCGAATGCAACAGTCACGTAATGGCGGAGCGGTTAGACGAAAATATAACAAGGGTACATATTGCGGTGGATTGTCAGGCCGGAGGTGCGAGTTTTAGAACGCTCGGCCGAATACCTCAACGTGGGGTGAGGTACGTTCGAAAACCTGCCGCGATCGGATCAAGGACAACGTGCGCGACCGGATGAGTCATCGCTCGACTAGATCGGACCAACGAGCGAGGCGGGGCAGGCGAAATACGATAGACGGCCAGATAGGTGGCGTGGTTTTTCCAACATTTAGAGGAACATCTCGACACGATATTGGAATACGGTCAAGGCCAACGTTGAGTGGAGAACGGACAGCACGAGCAGCCGGACAAGCCATCGCGCTACGGAATCGGACAAACAGACGAGGAATGGCAAGCGGAAAACCCTCCGATAGAAGGCACCGGTCACACACGTAAACCGCTTAGAAGTGCACACGATGTGTGAACGGAAACCGGGGGTGCTGCGGGTTGGAATTACGACTCATAAACGAGAGAGCGCGCGTTGAATGTGACTAGCGATTTGGACAATAAAGATTGTGCTTTGTTGGACGCCTTCTCGCTACAATATAAACAAAGGTCCGGTAAATGAAAGTAAGGAAGAAGAAACCACGCGGAAACAAGTTTCACAAGTAAACAGTATCAACATTTAATAATACATCAAGATCCGCATTCATAGGAGAAATTATTTGTCACGCGCGTAACTTGAGCGGTAGTGCCGGATGGTAGGAAAGGCTCGTAATCGGTATAAAGAATTCCAACGTAAGAAGATGAATCAGTAATAAGGGAATAAATAGAGCAGGGAACGTGGCCACCAACATTCTATCAACACATAACAATCATCAAACACAAACGCAAGCAGCTACTTCAACATCGGCTGTATCCAAAATTGCTCACATTTGCACTTTTAGTAGGAAAAATATTCGGCCCTCTTTGATAAAAACTTCGTGTTTACATTCCGAAAGTGATTCTATCGGAATTTTCATGGTGGAGTACATATTTTTGTCTCGCGTAAGCTCTCAGGTTCGCGCGGTTAGGTTAGTGAGTTTTTAATTCTTGACCACATGGTATTTGCACTCTAACTGACACAAGATATCGAGGTAAGTTCCAATGAAAGTTATGTCACCACGTTTGCAAGCCAATAGCACATTTGGATTACATTCTGTCGTAACCCTACCAATAGTTTAGAATCAGGGCACGGGACTTGAGAGCATACACAGGATTTGTGCCACCCAGCAGGTCACCAAAACGAATGTGACATGTTAGCCATATTCATGACCAGCCGGACAGTCCAACAATCAGTCAACCAATTTAACCAGACCATCAACAGCTGGTAAAAGGAATAAGCAAACGGTAGGCTGAAGGTACATTAGCCATCTGCGAGAGTGGGAACGCGTCCGCGTCGGGGAACTGTCATTCTTTAAAGCAATTACGCACGACGTCACCAGGTAGTTGTTTCTATCTACGTCCAAATTGGAAAGTGCACACGTAGGTAACACATCCCACTCTACTAATGACAACTTGCGTACTCGCCAGTCCACTGCTATCTGATTATGTTTGAGTGTAGCTTATCACTCGTTCGTAGTTCCGTGCTCACTTATCTGATGGTTATGAACCCACTTTGATGCTCAATATTTCTCCGACGATAACGTTGGTTCTCACTTGTATCATTTCAGCTACGATATCCCAATCTTCGTGTCATGGATGCTTATGATTGTCAGATGTGTGCCAACGTCAACCGAAAACAACGCATTTCATAGACGTCGTCTTACGTTGGGGTACGGATCGGAAAGGCTTGCGGCTGTAACCGTCTCATCAAAATATCTTTCAACGGAATTAAAGATCAGTGTATTATATCTTGAACGGCCCCAATAGACTTTATCTTGATGATGCGCGTGAGTTTCACACTACTGTTTTCCATAGGTCACTTAGACTGGGTGGAACAGCTTGTGATGTAAACGCATACTGCACACTTAGATGTTGTCCATAGCTGAAGCGAACGAGACGAAAGAGCTACTAGTGTAAACTCACCACGTTTGCGGGAGTTTGCTTCCGTCAAATGATCGTTCGGTTGCTTAACTGGAACTGACGTTCGTTTGATCCGGCTATAGCCCGAAAGTGTTTCCAAGCGAGCGACCATAGATTTTCAAAATTGTATGTATGGACAACCTTGACTTCAGGACCCGCGGCGTTTGTCTTGTGGTGTGTTGCCCCGTGTTTATACTGAGACCATTAAGATCTCGTCACTATTATATTATGAGGCCAAAAGTCAAACGTTTAAATAATATAACCGACTTAATCGAACATGTCTTCAGATGACGGGTTCCAAGACATTCGTCAACAGGAATAGATGTCACTGTTCATAAATTAACATAGCGTAGTCAGTGACACTTCTCAAAAGCTTGTCTGGCCGGTAAGTCACACAATGGTTTCTGTGGTCCGGTGTGGATAAGTCTCAGAGACTTAATTTTAAGTCCATTGGAGGCTCGGGATCTCAATTCCAGTGGATGCAGTAGTTACAAAAGACACGAGCCATGGCTTTGCTTTGAGGCCCCATTGTCTTCGAAAACGACCTGTGAACGTCGGCCGTGGGATTAATTGTAGATGCGTTGCTAGCTGGCGAATGTGTAGGGCTATTAAGGATGACAAGGCAAATAGGAAAACTAACGAGGATTGCCATGCGGGCTTTCTGCGGATGGGAGCAGCATGGTTCCAAGAGTTATAACTGAGTTGCTACTATGAATGTTATTTTGGAGAAGGAGGGACATGTGATGAATCGAGTACACCGGAAGTAGTATGAGAGTTTTCGGTTCATCTAACGATAGTGCCAGGGCCTCACCTGGGCGATCTATATCGATAAAATAGTTTCCTGTTTCCGGTTAGAAAGGCAAACTGACTGTGTTGACCTTGACGAAGACAGCTTACATATTGACGAATATATATCCAAATGCAATTCGTACACTTCTATACCAGCGCTATTTTTTTTTTCTGACAGTTTAATGTGCACACCAACGAAACAACATGAGGAGTATTGGTTTTGGAAACAACAATGACCACAGTGGCATTACCCATGGGTTGATTAAAACAAAAACATAAGCTGATTACATAACCTTCAATGATTCAAATCCATCCGCTACGTGCAAGGGAGTTAAAACGGGATAAACGATGAATTTTTTCGATTTTATCCCAACAAATCGTGGGCTACCTCTAGGATGCTAGGGATGGAAATTATCCGTAGGAACAAAATCCGCCGTTTGACGGCAAAAAAGAGACATCAATGAATATTCGGTGACAATTCGGTAATGACGCTCAGAAATTCGAAAATAATTGATTTCCACGACAGAATAAACCACGAGAGTTGGAAATGTTTGTTTTAGTCCTTAGTGCTCGTCGCCTTAAGTCGCGTTTCCCTCAGGTACGCAATTATCAGACGCGATAAGCAAAGGGCCGTTGAGGAGAGAGACCAAATCTTTATTCGACGAAATGTACAGGTGGTCTCTGACAGCGCTATAAAAGGCGCCGACACGCGAAATAGCTAGAAAAGCTAGAGACCGGCCGCCGACGAGCGAGTTTACCGGAAGATTGTGACACGTGCGTCCTTCAGATTTACGCCACGGTCACATGACATGCAGACGAACAATCGGACAGCATGCACCAAGCGAGCTTCCTTAATAGCCTAGGCACAATATGCAACTGAGTTTTGGAACTATTTCACACACCATACCGCAGGCAGGCCATTGAAATCTCCAGGCCGCTACACGGCTCCCCCTAGAAGGGTACTGTGTCAACAACCCTTCGATCCTTATGAGGATAACTGGGGCCAGCCACCCTTGTCCTAATATGGTTCAAGGCGTACCAGCTGATATCCAATCAGCCTGCGATTGGTACGAAAATCCCCAGATGCCGCAGGTGGAGGAGTACTAATGCCCACAGTTCCTAGCGAGCGCCCACTCAATTATCCTCCCTTAGAGGTGCCGAAACAACCGTTAAAAGTAAAAAGAATGTTCGAGGCAAGGCATCCACGGAACGTTCAAGCACGACCTCCAATACGAGATCGAGGATGATCGCGATCGAAGATGCCACGTCATGCCGGCGTCGGATGAGACATGCGAGAGAAAATAGAACGAAACTGGCTGAGTATCAGTATAGAAATGAATGACATACTCAACCCAATTATACAGCGAATAGGGACACTCGAGAGAGAGAAACCTGGGCGAACGCAATTGTTCTTGTTTAGAAAACGATATTTTTTGTATTTTCGAGAATTTTTTTTCGCGATTTTTGTGTGTGTGTTATGACCGAAAAAACGAGATTTCACAAACCCTACTCCTCTATGAGACGTTTCGGCCAGTGCACCCTACGACCTTAACGCGTTACGGCGGGTGCTGGCGTCATCGGCAAAGTCGTGATGTCTGCTGAGGACGATGCGTTTGGGCGAGGCTGTTCCGAGACAGCTGCCGGCGTGGATAGGGGACGCTGAGGAGCATTGAAAGCTTCCTCTGTCCTTTCGAAGTAGGCCGGTTTCAGACGATAGATGCTAACCGTGTCCCGAATACCTTGACGCTCGAGCACGTGAAAGCAATCCTTCCGTTGAAGTACTCTGGAAGGACGTTTATAAGGTCGCTCGAGCGAGCGTCGCAAACCATCTACGCGAACAAACACATGTGTGTAGTCTTGGAGCTCTTTAGGAAGAAACACCTTGCGGCTTTGTTCCCGTGTGTCCGTGACACGGAGGCGGCGCATGTGCGAAGCGAGCTGTCTGGCGTAAGATGCATCATATCGAAGGGCGTCGGTGGCGGATGAGAAGTAATCGCCAGGAAGACACAGTGGTTGGCCGTACAGGAGGTCGGCGCTGGAAACGTGAAGGTCAGTCTTAAGGGCGGTGCGGATGCCGAGTAAAACCATTGGCAGGGCTTCTGTCCAACGGATTACGTCGACCGCGGCGAGGGCTGCTTTTAGATGTCGGTGGAAGCGTTCGATCATACCGCTTGCAGCTGGGTGGTATGCCGTGGTCCGCGTACGATGACATCCAAGCGCGCTCAGTGTTCCCGCAAAGGAACCGCTCTCGAATTGAGGGCCACGGTCGGTCGTAACCATGGCCGGGCAACCATGGGATGCCACCCAACGCTCAACGAATGCGCGTGCTACAGTCTCTGAACGGACGTCAGTTATGGGGACGGCCTCTGGCCACCGCGTGAAACGATCTACCATCGTCAAAAGATATGTCATTCCACTGGAAGGTAGCAAAGAACCTACAATATCTATGTGAAGATGCGCGAGTCAAGATGTACACGAAGGGACTCGGCCAATCGGGGCCGACACGTGGTCGTGAACCTTAGCCTGTTGACATGCTAGGCAAGATCGTGCCAACGTGTGAAGATCCTTTTGCGTACCAGGCCAGACGTACCTACCGGAAGTGAGCTTGGCCGTGGCTCGGATGCCAGGATGGGCTATGTTGTGTAGCTTGTCGAACACGCGTCGTTGGAAAAGAGTAGGAACTATTGGACGTGGATGTCCAGTAGAGATATCGCGAAGGATAGTGTCTGCAGACGCAGGCAAATGTTGATCAGCCGGCCGTGGAGCTGATTGTTGGCAGGAGGCGCGGAAATTATTACCCGAACTTTGTGCGTTGGCCATGGCGGTTAAGTCGATTGAGTCGTGATCAAATAGTGCCGCCACTCGGGATGAAGCGTCAGCCACAACGTTGTCGCTGCCAGAAACGTTGCGTACATCAGACGTAAACTGGGATACGAAGTCCAGATGGCGAACTCCGCGGGTCGAGTGTTTCTCAGACCTACTGCGAAAGGCGAAAACCAACGGTTTGTGGTCGGTAAAAATCACGAACTGGTTTCCCTCGAGGGCATGCCGGAAGTGCCGAACGGCCGAGTAAATTGCTAACAATTCACGACCGAACGTGCTATACCTAGTTCCAGCCGCATGTAAACGTATGGAAAGGAAAGCTAGCGGTTTCCAGAGTCCATCGACGAACTGTTGAAGTACGGCGCCGACTGCGGTGTCTGACGCGTCAACAGCTACACTTATTTCCGCGGCTGAGTTGAAGTGGTGCAACATAACGGCGGTGGCTAACGCGTCCTTGATTCTATCGAACGACTCGATGGCTGTTGGTGATAATTCTACGACTTTCTTGACAAGGCCGCCGAGTAATTCTGTTAAAGGCTGCATAAGCTGAGCGCAATGTGGAATTAACCGCCTGTAGTAGTTGACCATCCCATTAACTCGATGAATAGCGGCGAGGGTGGTAGGACGGGGAAAATCGCGGATTACTCTTACCTTATCGGTCAACGGTCGAATACCGTGCTGGTCAACGTAATGTCCTAGAAACTCTATAGCTGATTGACAAAAAACACACTTTTCCGCGTTAATCCTTATGCCGAAAGTTGCTAATCTGTCGAAGAGCTGTCGCAGATGAATCTGGTGTTCTTCTTCAGACGCGCTTGCAACTAATAGGTCATCGATGTAGGGGTGGACGAAATCCAGACCCCGTATGACGTCGTCGATGAAACGTTGAAACGTTTGTGTAGCGTTTCGCAGACCAAACGGTATACGTGGAAACTCAAATAAACCGAATGGTGTGATGACGGCTGTTTTGGCAACATCCTCATTCGCAACCGGGATCTGGTGGTATGCGCGCACCAGATCAATTTTCGAGAAAACACAGGTACCCTGAAGGCTAGCCGTGATGTCCTGTATGTGCGCAATCGGGTACCTGTCGGGTATTGTAGCGTTGTTGAGCGAACGATAATCTCCACACGGGCGTCAATCGCCTGACGCTTTAGGGACCATGTGGAGTGGAGAGGCCCAAGGGAGACTGGACGGGCGAATGATTCTGAGCTCGGGCATGTGCTCAAACTCAGCGCGGGCTATCTTAAGCTTGTCTGGTGTTAACCTGCGGGCTTTGGCGAACACCGGCAGGTCTGTCGTGACTAGGTGGTGCCTCGTGGAACCCCCGACGGCAGGCAGAGATGAAGACTGTCGAAGAACAATCGGATATTCATCGATTAGAAAACTAAAGGAGTTTAGTTTTGAAGAGCTTTGATATACGGGACAGATCGATACCTTATTGTCAAAGTCCCTGTAACCGTAAGCTCTGTCGTTTGGTTGACTAGACGGTGTCGTCTGAAATCTACCAAAAGGTCGAAGTTCTGGAGAAAGTCGATGCCGATAATCGCCATTTGGACGTCGGCGACCGTGAAGATCCAGCTAAAAGGCCTACAGAGACCTGAATTAAGTGTGCGAAAGCGCTGACAAAACACTTTTATAGCGCTTCCGTTGAACGCGCGAAGATCCGAAATAGATGAGCTGTTTAAGTCGTGGGTCTCAGGTGGGATCACGCTGACCTCGGTACCTGTGTCGATAAGATAGCGAATCCCCGACTCGTGATCTTTTAGAAAGAACTGGCGACTAGGCGGGCGAGTTACGTTGTTAACAATGTGAAGTTGACTGCCCTGTTTGCTGACTGGACTAAAGGTACAAGGCTGTCGGCATCGTCGGGCTTTGTTGCCAAATTGCTGGTGATACCAGCAGTGATCCGGATTAGCGTTCGGTCGCGGCTGACGAGAATCACGTGACCCTGCGTGGCTGCTGTGTCGTTGAATGGAGGTAGCCGAACGTGATATCGAACGCTGCGTCGTTAAAGCCTGAAGTTGTTTAGTTAGGGTGGCAACTTGAGCATTCAAGGTGGAATTTGCGCCCTGACTACCCGAAGCGAGTTGGGAAACAGCGGTGCCGTATGTTTCCCCTATCTGGTCGGCGACATCAGCCAAGGTTAACAAGGTTGCCGATGGGTTTGCGCTAAGAATGTTTTGCATATCATTAGGCAAACGCTGTAGCCACATCTCCCTACTGCTCCATTTGTTTGAAACATTCCGGGAAGTGATGGGGGACCATATACGTGTCAGAACTTTTATGGTGAATAAAATGGCGGCTCAAATGCTAACAACATGAGTGGTTTTTGGGTGCGGAACAATGTCATTCTAATTCCATATTTGGGATGCTGCGAGGAAACATGTAAATTGATGTGAATAAACTTATGATCACCACTCAGACAAATTTATTTGGAAGTCGATATTTGCTTCATCGCACGGCTACGTGCGATAAATTAGAAGAGTGAGTGAACAATGTTGTCGATTTCTTTTGAAGGTTCAACCGAGATGTTGCAATAATCAGGCGAACAGACCTGAGATTCATGAGATATACTCTGTGAGCGACGCAGAAGGAAGCTGAATTTTCAAGGCTATCACAGCTCTTATGCACAAGTCTATTGATAAAGCTAAGACGGCCTCACCACAGGCAGTCTTCTCACTTCTTCCGCCCTGCAGTGCGAAGCAGCTAAGGTGGGGGGAAAACGTTCACATGAGTGTGCCTTGTGTATATTGTGGTGTCCCCGTTAACTCGAATGATCATCGGTGTGATAACAACCAGCTAATTTTCCATCTTGAATGCATGAATAATGCTGATATATCGCATTGCCCCTTCTGCACAGGGCAGTTAAACTTCCCATCTCCAGGTACATTATGATTTCATTAACTGTGTTGGTTCAGTTGCATAAACCCCAAAAATTGTGTTGCCTCCAAGGGTGAAACTTAAAAAGAGGCCATGTGCAGCACCATTAATTATTGCTGACTCGGTTACCTCTGAAGATGAGTTTCTTGTTGTTCACCCACACAAACGTGTCCGAATGAAAGCGTCGATAAATGACTTTACGGACGTCACCGTCAACGGTTAGTGATGCCCCACCTACCATGTTAAGTAGCGTTTGGCTTGAGACCAGCTCATGCGGCGAGAAAATTTTCACTGAAACAGAACTGAAATTAACGAGGCTGCAGAAAATTGAATGTAATAATGCTGTAATAATGCTGTACATATAATAAATGCATTCCGACACTTCCACAGCCTTTTCACGTGGTGGTATTGTAACTATGGGGTGAAAGTAGGCTGACCGCCGAGCATAGACGTCGGTGCGTCCAGACATAAGTCGTCAGCGCAGAGTTCGCCAAATAATGGTCACATTCTGCTTGGCAATCATTAGACGCAGTCTCATCTACTTACCCACAGTGCCCCCAAATTTTGGTGGTTCTTAGTTCCACGTGGAGATCGTCATAAACACTCGCATTTACCAACCGTCGGCACCTATTTCACGGAATATCGAACGCATAAGTTGACGAGATATGTTTCATAACTTATACTGTGCAAGTTAATTAAGTATTCGCTGCCAATTCCTTCTATCTGCCAAATCACGGAACTTCGATCTTCACCTCAACCTATTTCGCTATTAAATTAACGTGACTTCTCAGCGTCCTAAACGTGAATCTTTTACACATAAAAATGTTTCCTACAGTACAGTAGACATGTTTCTTACTTTTTAGAACTCTCTGTATATTATCACTCAGACGATATTACCAACTCACATATTAACGGTCTCCCAACATCAGCACTTACTACCTGCGGATAATTTTCAGCGATGTTGTGTATACCATTTTTTGAGTAATCGAAAGTGCACGTAGTGACGTATTGTTCTCGCCATTTGATGTAGCACAGTGGAAATTTGGAAACCCATAAACACAAAAAATATACCCTTTTCGCTAATAGACACAAGTCTTGTGTCTCACCCCGAGCGCCGTTTAAATGATTAGATTTCAATAATATAATAGTAAGTACGATTTCAAATCGACGGTGGTAGTAACAATCAATGGATCGGCATACAAGAAATTCGATAAACAAGGAAGAAATAGTTAGTTTCTTGATGGCAGTTCCTTGCATAACGCAGGTTGCAACAACCAAATATAGGAACATACGTTGCATAACCGAGTTGTGCTTGCAACAAAAGTTATTGAATTCTCTGCCCAGTTTATCTGAAGTAAGCAATTTATTACCTTGATATATCAATTTTTTTATCGTCTAACAAGTGCATGGTGCTCTAGGGCGATACTTCTGAATATGTGAACGGCTAATTATCTGTACACTTGCCCAGAAATCACATGGCCAACATCTGGCCAGCAGTCGACCAGACAGTAAGCAAATCGGATGGGACTGAGGTCTCATGATTGCCAGGATCATTCTGGTTTTCAAACGCATTTCGAAAAATTTCTCAAACACATTGTAACATTAAAACCACTTCATTCGCATATATGCGAACCCATATGGGTTCTTGAGTAACGCCAGTTTGTGCACGTTTGTTTCAATCAGTGTTTCTGACAAACATGCGTTCACGGTTCAGGGTGTGCTCTGCTGACACAAGTAGGCATAGCTATACATATATCTAGATTATAAGGTGCTCTATATAGAGCACATATGTGGAGCATATGGAGCATATAGAGCATATATGGGAGAGGTATGTTCTTGACAGACACGATCCTAAATTATCCTAATAGTGCAACACAGGTCAACCTGCGTCACAAGTATGACGGATTCATTTATACTGACTTAAATCAATAGGATTGAATCCATTCATACTAATTTGTCATCGCTCATAAAAAGGCAGACGTGTTTCACCCATATTGAATCCCTGCTATGTACACAACACGTGTTATCGAAGCTGATGCGCGTTTGCGTATGAGCGAAATTATGTACTAGTGCATGGCGCACTAAGTATTTCTTTTTCAAGTACGAATTTACGAGACTGGAAAAGCAAAAGTGCTGTTAGGAGTGGAGACTAAATGTTTATTGAAACATGTGTACAGGAGGTCTCTTACAGCGCTACAAATGTCATCGACGCTTGAATTAGCTACGGAGGTTAAAGACCGGCCGTCGGCAAGCGAGAAAACCGCGTGTGTGTGGTGTGGGTCCGCACCACACATGTGACTGTGGCCACATGGCATGCAGACAAACCAACGGACAGCACACAATAAATGAACTTTTTAATAGCTTGGATACAACATACGCTGCATGCAACTGTGGGTTTTAGACCTATGTCACTCATCATACTGTAGGCAGAGCAGTGAAATTTCCAGGTCACTACAACGTGATTGACGGACGCCTGTCATCATCATCATAGACAGCAATGCATCAGTGGTTCACACCAATGCTTAACTGCCACACAACCATGAAGAGAAAGCAAACCCTATATATATAGGAGAGAAGGAAAAAAGAAGGGGACGGGAAAAAACCTTACTACTGAAAATGACTACGTCCATATTCAAACATTCAGCATCAATGTGTCTACACCTTGCAAACAAACAACCGAGCTACAAGTGAGAGTAAGGCGTCATCATCATCTTGAGAAAGGCTCTGGTTAAATTGTTGTCTGAGCTTTTCGGCTGCAGGGTGGATGGGGGATACAAATGGGACGAGTGTATGCAGTTAATAATTGGGAGAAATACTTGTTAGAATAATGAATTTCAGTGTGCGTTGCATTACTCTATTATTAGTCCATACAACTCCTACGTGTGATCAGCTGGAAAAAACGTGGTGAAAGGCGTTTCCACTGCGGACACGTTTTTCTCTTCCATTACGATAACACCTGATGGACTGCTTGATGCGAAAGGCAGAAGTACTAGTGGAAAAAAGAATTGTGTTCATAATGGATTGTCTTAGTAGTTCATCATTACGATTTGGATGTATCGATACGTTTAAACCCCAACAGAGCATTGTGCAGCTGTTAATCAGTAGCCATAGATTGGAGACCTACCATAGACCCTAACATATCTATTTTAATGGTCGTAGATGCTGCATAGATGTGTGCTTACATGTATACATGTATGCAGCTTACTGCAGTAATCTATGTGCCTAAAGCATGAGCACTTAACACTTAACAGAATTGAGAGGAACTGACTCACGTTAGTTGATGAAGGTGCGTTCCACTAAGCTAAATTAGGGTTCAACTTCATCGGAAGTATACTGTTGATAGGTTTTTAACCATCCTGCTAATCCGAGGGGATACTGAGTTCATTAGCTTGCAACTCACCAAAAGTTTGAAGAGGAGTTTTAAGGCTATATTAAATTAATTTGCTATAAAACATTTTACGGTGTGTCAGGTTACTTCAGGGTGTTCAGGGGGCTATTTTTTCCTGTTTACAGTGGGTGAAGTTAACCACTAAGATGATGTTTACTTTACACAGTTAAGATAATTTAAGGTTGCATTTGTGTAAAAACCTAATTTCTCCACATATGACTTTAGGATTGGTCAATGGAGAGCACACTGGATTTTTGCGTAATGTATACCTATTTGAGCCAGTAAAGAATCAGAGAACGTGGAGCGATAAAAGAATGAATGGTTCATAACCCTAAGGAAAAAGTGTATTTTTTGGTTTATGCGTTTCAAGCACTAAGTGTACTGGCATACCTAGGAATAGTAAGAGTTGTGAAGGATATTAAAAGTTGCATAACACAGATTGGTTTATAAACGATGCGAGTAGATAAGTAAAAAGTGTGTTCCGTCGATGCACGCCACAGAGTGGCGTGAAATGCTAACAAACTTTCGTAAGAACACGATGATGGGAATGGAATTGTGCTCCACATGAGCATCTTGCGGGCCATAACTTGAATGCTGAATAGAACTGAGCCAGAAATGAAACCAAGGCCACTGATTGACTTGAAATACTTGTCACGAGACAGAGTGATTAAAACGCATGCATTTGTGTATTATTTTCATTGAAAAATTTGTGCATTGTTATCAATAATCCTGATGATCTGCACTGGCCCAAAAGTACCCTCACTGGCCCAAAGCCGTTCGCGGCCATATGCTACTAAGGGCAGTAACATCACATGCAAACTAACAAACGGACGGCACATATCATTTGTACCTCCACAATAAACTAGGCACAATACATAACCATACGTTTGGAAACCGTTTTATTTACCATATCTCAGGAAGATCAGTGGTGTCTACGAGTCCTTCTAGAAGGGTACTCTAACAGCAATCTCCCCATTTTCGTAAGGAGAGCTGAGACCAGCCACCACTGATCTGGCCCATTTCATGCCCTACCAGCTGACATCCCATCAGCTTGCTATCGAAAAGACAACTTCTAGATGTCGCATTTGGAGAGCCATTAGCGCTCGCACTTTCTAGCAAGCTCCCACGCAGGTACTTCACATTGAAGGTGCG
Organism: Paragonimus westermani; assembly: GCA_008508345.1. NCBI lineage: Eukaryota > Metazoa > Platyhelminthes > Trematoda > Plagiorchiida > Troglotrematidae > Paragonimus > Paragonimus westermani. The sequence goes on along the minus strand of QNGE01001219.1, from coordinate 96,102 downwards.
AAAACGGTAGATTAAAGCAGTTTAAATCTTCGGGTTTCTTGTTCACGGGACGATGACGGCCGGCACTTATTCAGGAGCCTTCCGATTTGGAGGTAATGTTGAATGTCTCAAGTCGGCTTCGGAAGCAAAAATGCTACGAGGAACAGCACAACATTGATAAACGGGTAACCGACATACCAAACCTGATTAAATTACTACAGCGAATGTGTGTAAAAACAAAGTAAATGTGGACGCATGCATTTTGTTGTTTTCACAAAGTTCTTATGTTTTATCTCCGGTGAACTATTATTGCATTACCACCACTACCATTTCAAGGAGCGCTTCAGCCAACGCACCTTGTTTTAACACAATCATGAACGTGTAGATTCATACCTAGTGCACATGGTGTCATCGGCATCCGAGTTCTGGATGACGGATGAAGAAAAACCCGACTCAGTGGAGGTTTTGGGGAAGTTTTAGTCAGTGGGCCTTAAGGGATTGATAAGCAGGATTTTGCGACTGTCCAAATGGCGCATGCAACCCTTTCGTTAAACACTCTGGAAACTTCTTTTCAAGAGAGTTTTGAGAGTATTGTTGACTAATCGCGCACACAAAGAAGTGTGCACCCTGGTACAAGACGTTTGGTACACAAGGTTGGCGATGCTGTCAGCAAAAGAAAAACAGCGCATCTGAATAACAAATTGTTAGACAGAAATGTGCAATACTTAAGGTTGATCCTGGCAATGAACAAGCAGCTTCTGGTAGACAAAGTGATTAGATGTTAAGTTGCTTAGCATTGAAAACACAAAGATCAACCTCGAGGATTACACAGACACCTAGTAGAACCATTGGTAGGTTTTCCTCTTAACGCGTAAAGTCGACTGCAATGAGTACTGTCTTCATCTGTCAATGAACCCACTTATCTGTTCTATTTGCATTTGACTGGCAGGCTGTAATATAGAAATGGTACTATTCAAGGGTATGAAGTGTTTCCGGGAGCAATCATTTTCAGCTTATTGACCACAGTCGGTTATCACAGTGGAGAGAAATTTGTGCAACGCAACTCAGTTTTCGATAGAAACTCGCGTGACCGTTCCAGCAGTGACGTTTGGCAACGTGACGGTTTCGGGTCGTCGACTGAAGCGATCGGTCATCACGAGGAGATTGGGCATACTATTAGAAGGCGGCAGACAACCACCACTATAGATATTTACACGTGACAGACTTGTAAAGCTTAAAGACTATAGGTCTGTCGATGCTGATACACTGCGATGAATCATAGCTCGCAGGCAGACTAGACTGGTATGCTGTCAGCTTCTGATTTCCTCCTGCATGCCGTAGACAAAGGGTGTCTTTCGAAACTACGTTTGGCTGTGACAAGAGTGCTAGGATTCGAGACATCGTACAGTGTATCGAACATGCGTCGTAGTAAAAGTGTCCGAACCGCCGGACTTCAAGTTTCAGTGGAAATTTCGCGGAGGATCTTGAAGCAGACACTAGCAGAGGCTTATCAGTGAGAATGGGAGCCATGTGCTGGCAGAAAGCGTGGAAGTAAGTTTCCGAACGTTGCGTGCCGGCCATGATAGTCAAACCTAGCAAGTTGTGACCAACTAATGCTGATATTTGTGATACAGCACCAATTGAAAAATTGTCACGATGAGACTGGACCTTGACGTGGTGTGACGGCTTGCGCATCTCGATGACCTTTTGGGCTGAACTGGACAGAGTTACTCATACCAGGCAGGCCAACAAGTAGAGGTCTGACAAACCACAGTCTCCTGGTCCTCCAAGTTGGGGGTTGAAAGATGGTTGACATCTCTTCCCGAAAAACGTGCCATTTCTGGTACACCTCTGCCGTGCGATACAGGCTATTGAGCCAAAGGCTTTGGTTGAGAACCCTAATCGTTCTCCTGTCTAGGTCTGGGCGTCCTGGCAGTATCTCAGCCCACACACAACCATGAATACTCACAACACAAACAAT
>QNGE01001219.1:21922-91331 GCA_008508345.1 Paragonimus westermani | reverse complement strand
GCAGTGAAAGCCGTAAGGAAGCTGTCTCGCTGATGACGCCTTACTCTCACTTGCAGCTCGGTTGTGTTGTTTGCAAGGTGTAGGCACCTTGATGCTAAATGTTTGAATATAGACGTAGTCATTTTCAGTAGTTAGGTCTCTTCCCATCCCCTTCTTTTTCCATTCCCTCTTCTTATATAGGGTTTTTTTTCATGGTTGTGTGGCAGTTAAGCATTGGTGTGAACCACTGATGTACTGCTGTCTATGTAGATGATGACGCCGCCAGAAAAGTGATTTTTCTCCGGCGAAAATTGGGACACGAATTATGAACGTCTGGTTTTTCAGGCTTATTATTTATGGATGGCAAATCGTAGACTTTTGATCGGTGTAGTTCACAAACTCTTCTTTCTTGAAGACGCGTCTGAAGTGACAAACAAGCTAGCGGTTAGCCAATAATTCACGACCAAACGTGCTACAATTAGTTTCAGATGGAATTACATGTATAGAAGAAGCATCGAAGGGTTTCTTCATCAGTGATTTTGCTGAAAGTGGTTGCAGATAAATCTGACGTTCTTCGGGGACGCTTACAACTGATGATTCGTCGATGTAATGGTGGACGAAATCCGAACCCCGCTTGATATCGTCGATGAAACGCCGAGGCGTTTGTATAAATTTTCGTAAACAAAACCATATACTTGGGAACTCGAATGAAACAAATGACGTAATGACGGCTACTTTGGCGATATTTTTGCAGGTCACTGGGACCTGGTGGTAAGCGAGCACCGCATCGACTTTCGTTGACACATGAGTGCCACAAATACTGACCGTCATATTCCATATGTGCGAGAATGGATACATGTTAGGTACCGTGACACTCTTAGGTGAGCGATGGTCTCTCATTTCTTCTACCCATACTTTTCAATCCGTTTTACCACTGAGGCTTTTCTAAGACTCCCAGCAAACGAAAAGTGCTGACACTTAGTTACTTGAAAGTAGTATATGCTGTATACAAAGCTGAATATCCCATTGTGGTTGCTTTCTACGGGCCTTCTGTTAATCGTGATCGAGGATTCACACCATTTCCCGTAACAGCAATACCACTGTCATGTTATCGTGCCAGTACCATGCCGAAGTTCAAAGCGTTTCCTTTTTTGCTCGTCAGTTGTTTCGAGTGCACACTGTAGTCAGATTTTACAGCGCTCATTCAGTACACCGTTTTTGGGCAGTTGCTTATTTCTTTTGTTCGTACACTTGATCAGATCACATAATGCGACACTTGTAGGAAAAATTACCTCGTTATGCGCTCCAGATTCGGTTGTTTTCCCAGGATTAGTAATTGTTGACAAGGTTACTGCTGCCCGCCTAAAAATCTCACATTCGGATGTTCATTCTTGCAAACTATTCAAAATACCGGACATTGTTCTGAATTTATTTGAGTTTCACGCACCTGTTGGATTACTAGTACCTGTTATATCACAAACGGTTTCATCTGTGAAGGAGTTGGGATGTAAAATACCGTTTATCACTCTTCATCACAGCTTTGAAGATACAAGTCTCAGACTAATCATCTGGTTCCATTACTGTAGTGCTTTGCCCTTTGATCCAGTTCGACGGAAGTTGCATTGGATTCGTGCATGTTTGTTGACTTCTGCACATTTCTGGCATGCTGTACGGGTAAGCTGTAGAAACGAACCAAGGGCAAGCATCATGGAATGTGATCCCAAGCTATCAGCTACTTGCAATTCTAGTAATGGCAGGGCTAGTGCATGAAAATGTTAGCTGAACGTACATATGTCAGCAACCATTTTTGATGTTGACATTTTAAGGTGTGCCCACTCTGTTACGAATTTGTCTACAACAGAAGATAATTGATCTATCAGAAATTTTCTAAAAATTACCATTACACTGAGAATGAAAGCTTACTTACTTGCACTCAACGAGAGCGCGTATCGGTCGCAAACAGTTCGAGTCGACATACTTACCAGCCCACTAACGCACAGATTCAATCATGAAACCAGCATCTGTTTATTGCGATATAACAGAATGATCCAGACGTCAGTAACATGCATGTCAACAGGCCCTCTCTTGCACGCACATTTGAAACCTGTTAGCTGGAAGTTATCGTACTAGCCGGTAACAACGATGTGTGACTGATAACGTGTAACGATTCACGATTCGTAAGCTTCGTGACCAATTCCTTGTTTTTTTTTTCAATGCTGCCGCTGGTTGTGTTCACTGGGAATCATCTGAGGAGGGTCGCTGCATGCATAGCGTAGTTCAGAATAATGGTGCTTCGGTTGCTGTCTATGCTTTGCTTACTATTCGCACATATAATTGAAGGTAAACTAAACTGACTATTACATTTTTGCGAAACTGATTTTCGTCCTCGTATGGATTGAACCGCTTTAGAAGAACGCCGTATAAAATGGAAGTTGACGTTTTCCGTGCACAATGGTAGTTTTTTCAGATTGTCAATAGGCAAGGGCAGATATAGTCAATTGTCTCGTGTAGCGGTACATTCGTCCACAATGATTGAAAGTCTACGGAGCACATCAACTCATCAACAAGATGGGTGCTGCCTAAACCACTGGTTAGTTCAATGGAATCTTTAATAGAATACGCTTTAAACGTCTGTTTTAATGGAACTAGAATGGTGACCAACCAACGCGCCAGTTGATGGTATGGGAAGTTTATGACTGCCAGAATGGACCCAAGTAATATTTCCGGCTTGCGTGTCTTTGGGGAGTCGTAGAGTTGAGGCTTGGGCAACCCACACGGCTTAACAGCTTTATACGTCATGTTATCAGTTATACGTAGTTGCAAGGATAGTTGAAGACGTCGCTCCACACGATCTTCTGTTTTACAGAAAATTTTCACCGTGCCTATTTTCTGAATCTTTCTTTTGTCATCTAACATTGACAGTCTTGTGTGCGCACGCACTTCTGTCTAAAATGATTGTCTGAGAGCCCTTGTCTGGCTTGAGCATTTGTTAGGATGAGTATCTCCTGACGTGTCAGCCAGGTCGCGTCAAACCATAGCGATCGATCGACCCAATTCAGACCATAGATTATGGTATGGTTCCTATCAGCCAATCAGATTGCGGTCATACGGTCGGACTCTTGCGCGTCGTCTGGACTATGTTCCTTGCGTTTGCTTTTTAATACCCTCTTGTAACGTGATTTGGTCTAACGCCCCGAATGTCATATATGAACTTTTCACTTGATTTGCTTTGCGTCTTGTCGGCCATTCATATCAATCCTTTTGCCCTATAGATTTAGAGCCTCTGTGTTGCCGCGTCTGTTCTCTTTCTCAGTTTTGGTCAAACGATTAGGCGCGTAATCAAAGAGACGACCCAGTAGTAATGCTTCAATTTTAGACATAAGCTACCCTAACGATTTCAGATTTTGTTTTGTGATAGCACACCAGCCGTTGATTGGCGTCATGATAAACGTACTAGCTATATCTAGTTTTGGTTTTAGGCCAGCCTGGGCTCCCACCAGTAGTTGCCAGAAGAGCCGATAATTGTTCAATTAGGTTCTCAAAGCGGGCTTCAACACAAATTCCACTGGGTCTATGTGGCGGTATTCTATAATCCAGACGCAAAGCTAAGGCTTCTAACTACAAGGAGTTCAATTATGCTGAAAGAAAGTCCAATACTTAGCGGGTTCCAACGGAATTGGTTTTGCAGCAGGCTTATTACGTGGCTCCTCCAAACGGTTGGTTCAACTTGTTTTCCTACGGTTGCTGGTTGTCTTACAAAATCATGTAAACACCATGTGACAGCGCAATGGCAAGTTTTCTATGAAGAAAATAAGACTGCAGTGTTTTTGATGCAAATGCGGCAGCCGCGTTTGTGCAGTTTTGATATGAGCAGTCCTAGTACACCTGAGGTTATTAACGGTCACTTTCAGCTTGGTATTCCTTAACCGCCGCAGGAACCGTTGAGGCTACCGATCTAGCGGTACGCACTGAGTGAGAAACGATATACCAGCAAGTTCATGAGCTACATTGCATCTTAAGTTAACTCTACGATGCAGCAACTTGCAAGCTCCAAGGTATTTTATCCTCAAGTCGGTAATAGCGCGTCGTCAGTGCTCTGTAGTGTTTCAACAGCTAGGCAATTGTCCTTTATAGTTGTCTGTCCGTTTTTTTAGTGAAACAATTTGTTTTTTCACTTGTATGTGGCTGGTGACTTAGTCCGGTGACTTGACGTGTTTTCTGCACGCATACCCGAGTTTTATAACTTTCCTGTAAGAAAGTGTGTGCAAAACAGTTGATGCTCAATTTATTTGTCTTGGTCCCAAGCCAAAACATGAAGCATTTACTGTCGGACGTTTTCATGTGGAAGTTGACTACCGCTCCTTTTCTCATCCTTTGTGTCATTTTGAATTTTGGTTACGTGGAATTTTCATTGAGTTCGGCAACATAATTTTTCCTTTTTGGTTACTCTATGTGACGTTTCTAACATGCACTTAAATGGGTTCATAAACTGTTAGTACAATCTCAACTCTGACTATTGAAATATTTCATGCATTTAAAGAAACCTCGTTGTGTTTTATCAAGTGATGTTTGTCGTGTTGGTGACCCTATAAATTCTAATTTTTACGCATGATTTGTAATCCCTTCCTTAAAGTATCTGCATAAAAATCCGCCGAACAGTTTCACTTGCATGCGAGGCTATAAAAACAATGAAGAATTTTCAGATATCACTTGTTTTTTAATTATATAGAATGTGCAAAATAAAAAATCGCTACAATTTTTTGACCTACTTTCCAGTTTGTCAGCCTGAAATATTTGGATATCTCTTGCAACAAACTGAAGCACCTGAATTTCATTTCTACGTGCACGGTAGGTCTGCTAAACGTGGTACATTGAAAAATTTCCTAGCCTATGACTACACTGCTCGTGTACGACAACGAACTGGAACATTTGAACGATATCGAAGGGTAATATGATACTATAAGGTTGCTTATTTTTTAGGTTGTGTAATTTGAGCACTCTACATGCACAATATAATTATATACGTGAAGTTGATACATGTTTCACAAATCTGACTAACATCACCGATCTAAGACTGGATGCTAACAAGATTATCCAAATCGCAGAAGACGCATTCGTAAAATGCACACATTTGACCAACTTGGATTTGAGCTACAACCTACTAGAATCGATAGAGGTAACTTAAGTCTTGCGTTGTAGTAACGTTTGACTCACCTCTACAGTTTATAGTATACATTCCCAATTTGGCCTACCTATCGTTAAGTCATAATCACATTCGGTCAATTGATCCCCTCGCGAAGTGTCCACAGGTTAGTTCACGTTTCATCTACACTTAAGTGGTTATTGCCTTGCAGTTGTTAGACGCTGATGTGAGTGACAACTTGTTGGTGCATCACAGTTTGAACTGTGAAGGTTACCGTGTGATACAACATCTCAATCTGTCCAACAATTCTATTACTGAGTTGAGCGATGCTGAACCCGCTAGGTGAACACACTTTTGGTTATCCAGTTCACAGGTTTATTTCTTCAACAGCACCCTAATATCTTTGAATTTATGCAATAACAAATTGACCAAACTTCCTAATTTGCATTTAACCTTCCCAAAATTGGAAACTCTTGAACTATGGGGCAATCAATTGGAAGATACTGAACACCTGTTGGTAGGTTGAGGGAATAAAAAGCTTGTTTGCAGCTGTTGAGACGCTTGTGTGAACTCTGCCTTCGAAATCTGTATCAACTCATGTTTGTTCGTATTCGTCTTGCTGTCCCCGGATCAGGTACCCAATACACAGGGAAAAGTTGTTTTAGTAATCACTATTCCATTTTTGCAATCATTTGGTATGTAATTAATGTATTTGTTCGTAAGGCTTATGTTGACGCAAAAGTGTTTATCGCTTGAAGCCACAGCATTACAACGTGAACGTTAATGCCAGTAAGTTTAGCTTCCACCAAATTGTCCAGTTTGTTTTGCTAGTTTAATTAACATTTCAGAATGATCGATTGCTCCTATTATATATATAAATATGTAATGGCTGTACTGTGGATACCAACCATATCTGTGGACACCTCCGTGTTGTATCACACAATGGGGGGGGGCTAGAAATGCTAGAAATAGTGCCATGGTAACTAAACCAATAAAATCCAATGCATGCGGTTGCCAGTTATTAATGGTTACGTCTGCTTGTGCTAGGACGGTGCGAGTATCCTTGCCTGTAAACAGAAATGAAAGTGACCGACTACATATGACGCTACTAAGTGTGTGGTTTGAAATTTCAATTACGCACAGCATATAAAACCTGTATTGTCTTAACAACATTCCATTCTGTTTTGCAACTTAAATGCTAATGAGCGGATTGTAGCACCTTTCGAGGTCGTTCGTTGGCACAGTGATGTTTATACATGCAGAGGGAAGAGTTGGCGGACTATTCTGTTTATAACTATGGTAAATGTATCTTTAACGAAGCACCTTTATATGAGGAGAAGAAATTTGTCAAGCTAACAAACTAAGTGTCCAATGAAATTGGTCGACACTGGCGTTGAACTGCTTCAAATTATGAAATGATGCGAGCAGCTGTTGTCAGAAGCGGATAGGGCGGTTAAAAACGTATATTGTACAACATGTACTACATGAGGCTCTATTTATGGTTTGCAAATTGCATCAGGTTGCACACTGAGAATGTTCTAACGTGCATTGAGGTTCACAGTGTTGTCATCCGTTTTCAAGCCTCAAACCAAGTTGCAAATCGTTCATGTAAGTGTTTGATTAGAAGACCGATCTGTCATGTAAACCATATCTGTATTTTTGCTAGCAGATAAACGTTCTTTTGTTCAGTTACTGTTCCACAAGAGATCGAAATTATTACGAATTTTTAGACAGTTTTGGCTAGTAAAGTCACAGCCATATGATTAGGGAAGTGGTTTTGTGGAGGAGCCTGTTACACTACCTGATGTTAAACAACGCCAGCGTTTACGCCCGTCACCATGAGCGATCAGGGCTACGCCAATTGTGGTTCTATTTACCCACATCAGAGTTGTTATGGATGCGAAATGATGAGACCGGCGAAGGTGTTGATAATGCAACCGCCCTATGCTATTACAAAGTTCTTGACTCTCGAAAATGCGAATGTGAAATTTATCTGTGCTAGGTTTTAGACGAATAAACCCAACGAATATTCAGAAGGTCTATCAGGAGAAAACAAACGCCTGGATTTAGATCCTCAGCCACATTTTGAGTGTATCAAATTGACAGTGGACGTAGGTTTCCGACTGCAGAAACAGGCATTGACATCATTCATGCAGAATGGTCTAAGCAAAACTCAACGGAATGGACTAAGAAAGCCTAAGTTATCCAGATTAAGTGAACAAGGCAGAACATGGAAGTCCACCTAAGTTCAACTTCGAGAAGTAGGCGAACATGTGTAGTCTAACAATCGAAACACTTGGATTTGTGTAAGTGAAAAAACTATCCTCAATTTAATCGACAGCTTCGTCCTCCCTTTGCGTGCGGTGCGCTATCAGTACTCTTAGGACTTATTGCATATAAATGCTCGCGCCAATAAATGTGTGACCAGATGATTGTGACTCAAACCCCCTCTCATTGCACAGTGGCGGTGACGATCATTTAGCCGACTTGCGGGATCTCTCAACCTGGTCAATGACCTATGTTGATTCCACTAAACGGAACGGCTGCATACGACATGTGGCCTACCGTTTCATAATTCGTGCTCGGTGAGATAAATTCAAACAAACAGTGGTGATATAATGGCATCCAAGAACCGAAAGCCTCGGTCACTGAGGTCATTAGCCTGACTTCTTGAAACAGAACACAACAATTAAGTTCTGAATGGAAAGAATAGTCTATACTCGCTTAGTAGCATTAGTCTGTCTATTTTGTGAAACTAATCAAATTTGTCCGTGTTTTGAAGCCAAGTTTCCTTACGGAGGTAGGGCAAAATAGATGGCAATCATATCTAATCACCAATTTCTCAAAATGCTTCCACTTTTATCCATACGTGCCCCAGGATAACCTGGCGAAATGCGAGAATCTTCGCGAAATTTCAATTGACGAAAGCATATCGAAATCGGACGCCGGGGATTCCGCTAATTTCAACAATCAATTGATCACTCAAATGCCCCAACTGATCCGTGTGAATGGTGTAAGTTTTTCATGTAGAAAGTGGTTCAACTGAATGAGTCGCACCTGGTACTCTTCTTTAAATTAGTGTGTTAACAAAAAGCTTAAAATTCCAAGGTCACCACATAAAGTCATTGTCATATATACCGACCTATGCAGACAAAAATGAGAGTGACCTTATGTTAACGTTGACTTTGGAACCTCTTATGAGTGCAAACTGATATTCACGAACTACAAACAGTCAACGTGATACACGCAAGAAAAATGCGCCTTTGTAAGTTTCTATCCTTTCTACCCGTATATTTTTCAATATAATCTCAACATACAACGTTTCCATTAGATTCACGAGCAGTAATGTGTAGTGCAACCTTTCTTTCTGTGAGCACTAACCATTATTGTCTAGTTTTTAAAACTCTGTGAGCGTTAGCATGAAATAAAGATATAACCTATCAACTACATGTCAGTTTTTGGGAAGTGTACATCCCAAGAACCGCGGTATTGGTCGTATTCAAGCGATGCTTTATGAACTTGTTTGCTCCATGAAGTAACATCGTTCTTCTGCTCCGCCAACATGAACTAATTCAAACGTCTCGACCACCCATGAATTAGCAGCAGTGAAACTCAAAACTAGTGAAGTGAGGACGAGCGATCGCACTGTACTACGTATACCACTACTATTCAGTAGTGAGGCGGGGACATGGATTTTGACATCGAGAGAGCCGTGGGAGAAATACGAAAAGCGTTGGAGTGCAGAATGGCATGAAATTGTTCTTAGTACATAAAGGAACTGAACATTGGCGCCTGTATCAACCGTGAGACCAGCGTCGTACACAAATGAATGTTTTTGTTTGTAATCATGTTGAAGCGCATAACCCGTGTATTGGTTCTCCAAATAATCAACCCTTGGACCATCTGCGTTCTTGGCTCACACCGATAGTACATCTTTTCGACAGAGATCGGAAGAAATGTCTATTCAAATATAAAGGCTTCGATGAAACTCGAATGACATGGGGTTTAAATTCACAAAACCTCCGATCACTCATAAATAATCATTGCTGGCTTAAAGGAAACTGTTGAAAAAACAACTCGACCTGGATAGTGAGTGACGCTCATGACTAAACCCGTACAAGCACGATTGATTTTTGTGTTTTCTTGCACACAGAACCGGCTGCTAAGGGCAGATCAAGAAAGCTTTAGTTTACTCCATAATTTATAAATTGTAAACATTCATGCGGACGGTATACGGTGGAGTAATACTGACACTGTGTTAGGTGGCGCATCTCCTAACGAGACAGCCAGGACGCATCACGCCACATCGATCGACCGACCCAGCTCGGATGCTATGGTCGTGGGTGATGGTATGGTCCCACTCAGCCAATCAGATTGCAGGCGTGCGGTAGAACTCTTGTGCGCTGTCTGGTCAGTCTATTTCCTCGTGTCTGCCGTCTGATACCCCCTGTAATGTGATTTGTTCTGACTTCCTGACTGCCATCTATGACTGTCTCAATTGATTCGTTTCGTGTCTGTTGCCCATCTATGGTAATCGTTAGTCCTATAAATCTAGAGCTTCTGTGGTCTAAGTTTTGTATCGCTCGTCCAATAAACAGTGCAGCCGCGTCTCTTCTGGTTTCTCGTTTTTGGGGTCAAACAACTGAGCGCGTACCAAAGGAGACGATCCAATACACGGTGACTTTTGTTTGATGTATATTTTGTGATGGATGAAGTGACATTTATTCCTCACCGCGTGTTACTCATTGTCGGATGCGCTACTGCATCTTTTGGCCATTTTTGCCTCATTAGTCGCAGTTTCAGACTTGACTTCTATTCTGCCGATGTGAGCTTTTCCGCAACTACGAAAAGTTTTTCAGACCTTAGTCCCACGTTTAAGACTGATGAGAGTGTGGGCCACATGCACTGATGTCGTAGTTTGTGCCTTGCGACTATTCTAATCAAACCGATCGAAGAGACTTGAGATTTAATTAGTACCTGTTCAGACAATGAAGCGCCTACTACAATCAAAATTACTTCCAACGAAACAGCGAGTATCATAACAGTTTGTAACGTCTGCCACGAGCTACAATACGTGTGAAGTACGCATAGATTACCCTTATCTCGAGTGAACATTAAATTGTTTAAACGCGTTTGCAGTCAGTCAAACACACAATGTCGTAATTTGGACTTCACCCGTGTTTGCTGGCAGATGTGATATTAAGATAGGCTAACAAATCTACTTTCGCTTTTGTTGAATATTTCCAGTCGTAATACTTTAATTCCGAAGTTCTGAATTTGAACTCTGAGCCATATGCTTATGGGTTGGGCCTGCTGATCACTACGTCGTTGGCTCCACACTGGACACACCAAAGTCATCATATCGAAATCTTTGGCCAAAATCAATTGTAAACAGTTCTCATGATGGTTGATCTGTTCAAGGGAAAGCCAATAATTGTCGCGTTAAGGGACCATCCTGTGATCTGCACTAAGTCGAGTAAAAATGACAGATTTTGTCTATTGAGCACAAAATCAGTCACACAGTGATACAAAAACCTTTTCGCTTCTCGATCGCAGGCCGCAATTCCGTTATGTGTAGATATATCTGCATTTATAAATGCATACATATTTACACAAGTATGAGGTTAGACGGTGTGCTAATTCAGTATCACAAGCCAGATAATTCATGAATGAGTAAACTTTCAGTTGTTCAAATATGCTCAGAAACTTCAATCGGAGTTAAAACGGGACAAGCAAACTCGTTCTCGGTGTGCTGTCTTCCGACGAAACAGCACGATAAACATGAAAACACTTCTCGAAAGACGATTGTGTTGAGCTTATCTCAGTGTGAATCTAATATCGCTTGGGAATCACGGACTTCGTTACGGTGGTGTCATACCGCTTGTTTCCATTAGCCATGGTGTGAACACATGTGGCGTAGTAGATTAGCTTCTTCGCAGCATCCACATTGACTCTGTGATCTGCGTCGAGTAGGTGGTCCAAAATTGTGCTAAAGAGCTTTAACTACTGATCCCGATCGTTTGTCCCGGGAAAACTTTGCCTCTCATGATATTTAACAGTTTAATCGTGGTTGCGGTGACTCGTGTATTGAAGGAACGGACCAAAACTTGTTACAGAGGAAGGCTGAGCACATCCTCAAGTGGGTGGTACAAACTGACTCAAGGCGGGTCAGCATACCAACAGAAATCCAGCGTCTTCGATTGCGAATTACATCATCGCACCAGGCCATGTGGTTGACCCTGTTACTTCGTTCATGGTCCTATTGCGCAATAGCAACCGTAGGTTGTTGGCGTTCTCTGAGGCATTTTTGGTCAAGTGTCATGCACGGGTCCTCTGTTGGCAAAACGTGCTGACGCAAACAATTCCGTTACCGTGGCAGTAAACCCTGATTGTATCCATGTGAGTTTCTTTCAATTCGTTGTTCTGTCACTACGCGTTTAACCTACATAACCGAATGCTTTATATGATCGACTGATGAGAATGAACGAAGTGCTGGCATCTCACAGTGTACGTCATTTTGCCTTCTTAATGTGTTGGCCGGTAGTCAACCCATCAAAGGTGCTGCTTCCTTACTGTCTCCAAACGATGACTTGTTATTTACCCAATGTAACCCTCCCCATAGAAACAAGAAAACATGTAAGTACAAAGTGGTGAAGGCGAGCAGTTTTTTTTAGGAGTGAACGATAGTCTCAGTTGTGCAAAGTGAATAGTCATCCTCAAGGCCGTGGCAAATCTTGTCGTAAGTGATACACCTGATAAGCCATCCTCGTACGACAGGTTTATATAGATCGTCTTACGCCCCACAAATGATCCATGATCCTGCGGTTCCGTTTCTCTCTATTACGAGACAAGAATATTTCAGGATACTGAATAGCACGAAACGTTTAGCATAAAATCTTGAAATGATTATTTGGTATATCGTTAGTAGGAATTTTGTGGATTCGGTTTGCTAAACACTGTGTCAATATTCGTCTCTTCTTCACTGAACCAAAGCTATGGATATGGGGATACTGATTATTTCGTGTCCACTTTATGTGTCTCTTTGATCTGATTCATTTGAACGTTTCAATAGAGCGACATCAAGGAAAGCCAATCTGTTCCGATTCCATGTTAAATTTCAGGTTCGTGCGACCTGAGTTATCTAGCGATAATAAAAAAATCATTATCAGCGTTTTGATTGACGACACAGGAAGTCATCTGCATGCTGTTTGTGTAGTACACACTGTTTGATCAGTTCTGTCAGTTTAATCTGTTCAACCATTCTAGTGAAAATGTCGACACGTAAACACCATCTTTCTTGGTTAACGATCAGTAAACAACGAAAGATCTCAAACACAGTTCTGGCCCACCCAGTAAACTGGAATCACACAGGCGATGTGAAAGTCGCGTTCAAACTGATTAACCACATCACACTTGTCCACACCAGAGGTTTGAGATATCCTATCCTGGTGGCTGCAGAGACCATCGGAATCCGGCCGCGTAGAAGTCTTCTGTTGAAACACTAAAGATGCCATGAATTGCCGTCGTTGGAACAAGTGGCGTGACACTACAATAGCCATGTCCACAATCGACATTAGATCCACACTTTATTTAGTTTCATGGATTCCCGACTTAACAACTAATTCCATATTTATTGCTTTGTATTTGGACTGAAGATGACATACCAAAAATGCACGTGTTTGCCACGTCTTGACTTCTGACGAAGGAGGATAAACAACTAGACCAGGTGAAAATGCGTTACAAGCAACATAGTAACAGTGAAGTAATTGGTTCCAGAAATTTTACCCTGTAAAGTGAGCCAAACCATCCACCATACACCAACTTCACTCCACAGCCTGCTTACCGCGTTGTTTTTTTTCTGACCATACCTGAGGGTGCAAATAATTGCGATATTGCCAGCAATGAGTATGAATCCTAGGTTAGACTCCAGTGCATTCAACTGTTATACTTCAGTGTTGGCTCTACAAGCTTGGTTGTGTCGGTGGTGACCCCGTAGCGTAAAACTGACGGTCGGTCCAACACCCACTGTTCGACAAGCCTGACACATTCTAACATCTGAACCTGCTTTTGTTAACATGTCACGATCGCCTAGTCGGCTGATTCAGGTTGATCTTGGCCAAATTCCTTTTAGGCTAGTAAACCGTTGCCGATCTGGTAATTTGGCCACAAGACGTTCGAGAGCCTTAAACATGATCGCTGAAGAAGACTGGTGTACCCCGTGAAAACACTATTGCAAGTGCTGTGCAGATGATTCATCTTCTGACCAACCAACCAGAATGTCACTGAATTTTACCGCTTCCCTAAGTGAAAACGTTGTCTTGGATCCACTCAATCATCAAATGTATTGAACACTGAGGGCCAACGATGTCAATAAACGAGCCTTTACGATCCTGCTTGTTTTAATGATAATACGAGATCTTTGGGTTACATCTTGGAATCCGTTTCTTGTCTTGTACACAAATGCACCCCGTTTCTTGAAAATATGTTGTTTATTAGTACAGCCCTTAGTACAGTTTATGGTAGGCATAACGATGTTAACTTATTACGTTGGCATTAACAAATGAATCCAGTTACCTATAGGTTATTTGCTGCTCTGTTAGCTACTGTATCTGAAGTCACGCTGTTCTCTCAGATTTGGATTCCTTCGTCTAACCTTGCAGTTGGTTACGAAAGAAGAAATGGCCTCTAAGCGGATTCACCGCGCGGGTATTGTCATTGTTCGGGACAGTGGTTTTTAAAGAAGTGATGTGTGATTTAGCGATTTAGCGTAATTCAGTTGTTTGCTTGTCCCATTGAATAAAGTGGATGGCTTTCGTTTTCCCGGCCAAGGTTCTCAAGACCACTCAGGTCGATGACCAGAATAGATGTGGAAGATAGCAGTGTGCTGAAGTAAACTATGTATTTACTTTCACATCATTTGTAATTTTTCTGCTTAGCGTCACTTCAACCATTTTCATTCCCCTCAGTGGAATTTTCACCTACTTTGCGCGTGGTGTGCGGCAGTTACTTCTGGTCAACCCGATGTTCATTTTGAATGAACGGATGATTGAATCAATGAAATGTAGAGGCATTGATGCTGGTCGCTTATAATTAGTTGAAGGATTTTCTTAAAACGCTGAGTTCCTTTAATCCAGTTCACCAATAACGACAGAAGCATTATATTACGAGGTTTTGACGTGTCGTTTACTCCCTTCAGTAAAACATTAAAATATACAGGACACTCGGATACCAAAAACAACAGAAACAGTCAACGATTGGGTTTACATAAAACGTTGCGTAATGGGAATCTGAAATTGTTTGCTTTCTCTGAGGCAATGGTAATCGATGCTAGCTGTCCGGCCCTTTGTGTGCATAAACTGTTGATTCACACAGTCTGTCTGTCGTGGAGCTGATGACAATCATTGTTTTAAGTAAACCCAATCGTTGACTGTTTCTACTGTTGTATGTCTCCCATCGTTATTGATTAGAAGGAGTTTTTATTAGCTACGTTCACTTCCTTCTCTCTCTTTCACCATACACTGTAGTTCCGTTTATTTCTCCAATAACTTTTTGGTAGATCAGCGTTAATGTCAACCTCTAGTCCGTTGTTTTGTACAGTGTGAAAATGAACTTTAGGCGTGATGGCAGCAGTGCCTGCTTCCAATTGAAGATATTCATTAAGAAGTGGGCATTGCCAGTATGTTCCTCTGTTACCTTCAATGTGGCGTCTCAGCAAGAGAAAATGCAACAGAATGCGTGCAGCAAATGAGCAATCTCTGAAGCCATTTTCTTGTATACCACATACTGTTGTTAACCACGCAGAAAGAAATTCGAAAAACCGACGCTCTGCAGTCTTTTGGAGTGGGTCAGACACATGCGCGTCAAAGTAAGTCTTGTCGGAAGGTTCTGGACAGTTCTATCAAAGGAAACAATTGTCTTTCCAATCCTTTATAAATGCTACGACTGTTTTTCTTCATGTTCAATCCCATTCATTTTTAAGGGTAGCGGAATGGCTAAATGGTCATATAACCATAGATTTAGGAGGTAGCGGTTTAATCTGTTTCAATGCGTGTTTCAACGACCACTTTTTTGAAGTTCAGATGTCTAGAAAACCGACTAGCCGCCGTGTATCTTGAATTATCGATAAATGATTAACGTTAGATCACAGCGACCAATTAAATGAACGCTGATGAATGGCGGCAATCATAAACACGAATGTGTACATGATGGAACAGAGCAGAGGTTTGCCGGCATTAAAAACAGCTGCAAGAGAAGCACGTATCCTTACTTCATGAAATCTCCCATGTGCCTGTCATGGCTCGATATGATGCACATTCAAATTTGGCTTGTTCAGAAGTGACAAATGTTAGTTGCTCGTTTACTAAAAGTGGGAGGCGAACAATCATCAGATAATAGACAAGTTAATTCACATTCATTAGCCTGATATGCCGTGAATACAATTTTGAATAACTAACAACAATAACTTGACTGCTACTCACAAACTTGGCAAAATTAAAACGCACGATATCCGTGCTGATCACACGAAACGCGTACCCTTATCGGTTTGCAACTGATGTGGAACGTCGTGACCCAAATTCCCTATTTCAGCCATTTCTGATAGGTTTCTTAATTAATCCATGCATACGCATCCTTGAAACGGCTCTGAATTGTACCTGTGAATAACTCAGGCTATGGAGTTGATCAATTTATTACCCATCTACACTGGTACCATTAATGCATATGCATGTACAAACAAGTATAGGGCAGTGAGAACATAGCTCACACAGACGTATTACTGATAAGAACACTTGCCGTATTTGGGCATAATGTTTCTGTCGCTGGTTTGTATCCAGCAAAAGTCCAGCTTTTCGCTAATGAGTCTCTTTCACGATTTAAAGACGTGTTTTTAGTTGTCGATAGATAGTAAGGACATCGAATATAATATACTGAATCCTACACTCACTGAATCGCAGTTTTCTCACTTGTGTGTTTTCTCTCTGGCTCAACTTACGCTTTTCTCTCAGTAAAATTCATTCGTGACACACCTCTTTTACACACTGGGAGTGGAACTTGAGTTTTTCTGCCTATGAGTCGAGCATTTTGGTTGGTCTTCGGTGAGTGGTCTGTGTTTTCTCGGTCTACTGGCTGGTATCAGTTTTTGAAAACCCTAGCGCCTCCATCAGTGGAACTTAGCCTGACTTAAATAGAATTGCAGTTCACCTTATTGCTAACATTACATCAAAACAACTTAATACCAAGAAGGTAAGGAAATAACCTGTAAACAGGTAACAGTAGCCATGCACAGTGACCCAAGTCTTCTCAGAACGTGTAGGACATCAGGCTGGTATGCACGCAATGATTTGCCATACTTATAGAGAAGAACTGCAGGTTTTCGGTTTCCTTATTTGTGGATAACTTGTGTTTGTTGAATTACGCTGTTTATGTAGTGAAGAAGACGCAAAGCTCTGGTTAGAAGGAAAGGTATATAATGCTTACTTGTCATCTACCTTGCTCTGTTGTTCACAGCCATGTCTGCTCATGAAGAAGGTGTTAACAATTTAGATGTTTTTGATGATTATCTTCTGTGGTAGTTAAACTATGTCGGTTTGGACATTAACATAAGTAATGCGGTAGTTTCTCGGCGCCTTGTTCGGAAAAATTGGGGGTAAACACCCCAGTAGCTAACTATTTAAGCCAGGCAATCTGCGATGTTTTGATCACGTACTCTGCATGCAGACTGAGCGTTTACTGCTCCCTTATCCGATATAACAGCCTGCTGTGATCAGTGGTGTGCTTGTATTTACTGTGTTTCCAGTTCCATTCGACTTTATTCTATCCACAGTTTCCTCTCCTTTTAGTTGCTTTTCCCCCAGGATATTTCACTTCATTGTTGAGATGGTCGGCGGTTTGGGCCACATTATCCCCTAGTCAGGTTCATGACCTCTTAGTGGGTGACTGAGTGATTTAATCTATCGTTACGATCTGTGGTTTAGGATGGCATAAACGAAGCTCTGGCGTCTGTTAACACTCTGATCATCTTGGTTAACTTTATGTCAACATTGCTGTAGTTATTGGTGAACTAAGCTACCTTGTCTTCGTGTTTATGATATTATCCCATGACGATTGACTGACAATCTCCTCTTTCTAGGACAAGTCTACGACCTGATAGAAAGGCAGCTGTCCTCATTGGCCCAAGTTACTTCACCCATGATAGCCTCAGTCAATAAGAGGTGAGTTCCGGTGTTCGTATTCTACTAAAATTGTTTTGGATCTGCGCCATTTGGACAGTGACACATGGCTGAACAGCATATCAATCCGCGAAATACTGGCAGACGTACTTATGTTTGTTCAAACCGATTAAACCATAAGTTGGTACAACGAAAAATTTCGCGTTGGGTTGGAAACAGGAGATTAAACGCCATCCTATTAAAATAAACACCCGCCTTGTATGCGCTTGACCACTGTAGGCCAGGTTGTTGTGTAGTTTCCTGGTTAGCACAGTTACAAACACTACAAAGTTGTGGCCTTTTTAAATCACCCCATTTTAGCTTTTTACCTCGATACTACTTTACACAAACGTTTGTAAACAGGAGAAAAAGTGGCATATCCCTTGGTGGTCTTACTGGTAGCCCAAAATTAGGGCCTAGCGAGCCTGGATCGTAAGAGAATACTTTCGAGCGTGCGTATACTCAGTGCAAAACTTATGAAATAATTCTGTGTTCATTTTCCTGGTGACGGGCTAGTTTCTGCTTTGTTTTCAACTCGTCAGCCAGAGACAAGCAGAGTCATGAACCTTGCAGTCATGCTAAGAAATGGACTATGTACTTCGAGAAATGAGCAGCCATCATTAGTAGTTCGATATCTTCACTCTGTGTACACACAAGGGGAACACTTTTGGTATTGATATGTTCGCCGAGCTTGGCATTTAGGTTGCAAACGTTTCATCACCAGGCAAGGTGACATCATCAGTGCGTAAGTGTTTCAGCTGAAACACGCACTGATGATGTCACCTCGCCTGGTGATGAAACGTTTGCAACCTAAATGCCAAGCTCGGCGGACATATCAGTTCCAAAACCATCAACCCGAGCTACAAACAACACCACCACTGTTCCCAACCATCAGAAAGTGGAACACTGGCTATAGTTCACAGTCAAGATCTTCTTGATCCTCACACTAAGGTAGTTCTCAGGAACAGATGAGGTTTAGGAGCGAACGCCGAACAGTTGTGGTATGACTTTTATCAACCAGAGAAGGATATTTGTGTAACCCAGCCTGAATAAAGTAAATGGTTCAAAGTATGGATGACCTCCAATGATGCCGAAATCCTGTTCAGGTCAAAGAACGCAAACACTGGGCCATGAGATCAATATGTGATGGGCGACAGACTAATTCAAAGTCGATATGTATACCGGCATTTCGCCAACCAATATGTACCATTTGTTTATTTGGATGGATGGATACTTTTTAGTTACTAATTCAGTTTTACACTCAGTAGTGTAGGAACACCTCACTGGGTCACATCATTGCCCAAATGTCGTAAAAATATGGAGAAAAAGATGCTCCAGTGCGGAAGCAAAAGGTACAGTGTGACAAAAACTAATTATTAAAGGTAGTTGCCCATATATGTCTGGGCTTTGTAAACAAACTACTAAGCTGTAAGTAAAATTACGGATTCATCCGCCCTTCGTTATTCCGTTCCATAACTCGATCACCAACTCAGCCAAACAATGAAGCCACTCATGTCGCTGAGCCCAGTGAGCCGTTATATCTTTCAAAATCTCCAGCCACCAAAACTGACAGTCACAGAGACCCAACTAGTGATATGAATTCGACCATCCTATTCAAGGTTGCCTCTCAGCTGCTCTGCCAGAAATAGAGATTTCGAGAAATTTCGGGCCAGCTGAAAAATGTCAGTTATTGAAACGTTGCGTATTAAAAGAAGTATATCGAAGTCCTGACTAAACGGTCAGGAAAAATGTTTCGGAATTTTGAGCAGAACGAAACAATCAGCACGGTACATCAGTTGATAAATCTGGCATGCGAGTCGACTAAACTCCGTCGGAGAGACGAGTAAATCGGCAACAGCCTGAGCTGTTTAACGTTCCTGCCCCTAAACCAGAATCTTAACCACACGTACCGCTCACTATACATCTGGTCATCTTGTTGATCGGCTCGGCTGGTCACTGTGTTCGTACAGCTTATTGTGCAACTTCAATGTAATACGGACTTCGCCGTAAGAGAAAGGGCACAGTCGCAAACATCTTACTCGATACAGAATGAGCTTTTAAGTTTAGTATAGCGGACATATTCGTAAAAGAAAGCCTACTATAACTTTTAGGTTATATATTTCAAAATATCTTTGGGTTCGCTTTAGTCACAATGCACAGTTCGAATCTCAGGCCAAGTCAGTAGCATGTCATCAGCGGCAGTTCATCTAACACATACCTGTTTAAGGATCCAAATGTCTATGGGTATCTCAATATCTTATTTTCGCATTATAAAATGTATCAAACTGATCCTTACCAGTGTCATCATATTGCTGACCAGCTTTGTATATCTCACAACAACATTTCTTATATGACACAAAATGAATATAAAGAAGCTTGAGACCCTCTCTGAAAGTTTTTGTGAAGTTCTCATTTCTGATGGTATCAGCGTAGAAGAGTAGTCAAATATCCACACTAGTCTCGCTACAGAGAAAAGCACAGATGCTATTGATCTTGATAAACAAGTTACTTCTGATACCCACAGGTTTGGAACGTACGCTCCTGGTAGAAAAAAGTAAAAGGAATCATTATCCTGCGTGAAATTTGTCTGTCTTGTAGGTCACGAGGAATTTGACCGGCCGCCATTTGAAACATGGCAATCATTCCTTTCTAATCTTCTATGAGCTAGAGGCTGCATTGGTTAAATAATATTCATCCAGACAATCAAATACAGTCGACTGTTTATGACCTATATTTAAATACATACGTACTTGTCTTCATTTCGTTACTAAGTACAGTATTTCGGTCATCTGTTAAGTGCCACAGAATGAAGGAAAGAGAAGCCCAAGTTGTACGATGTGACGAATATATTGAAGTGAGTTAGAATTTGACTTATACAAACAAGTTATTTGCTATAACGGATGGACCGCTGTAAAGACTTATTTTTCTAGTCCAGTAAACTTCGTTACACTGGCACTCTGTCACATATGCGTTCATTAACAACAGTGTCAACACTGAACCTCGAATAGTTAGGATGCGTTAATCATACTTCTCCAAATCTATTCAATACAATTTAGCTATGACATTATTCAAGAACTTTTGACAAAGGTCGACGAAGACATGCAGCAACGGTCAGAGTTAGCATTAGTTGAAGCCCAGAATCCTACTCGTTCTAGTATCAAGTAAGTTGTATGAACCCCGCTGGTTATTTTTGATTGACGCTTCTGTTATCACGTGAACATGTTGGTGACTGTTTCCTGGACGTTTCAGTGATACTTGCGGTTCACGATGTTACGGTCCACTCTTAACCTCTGTGACCACCTTACCCATCAAGATTGATCTAATCTAATCACTTGCTGAGTTAGTTGGTGTAAGACGTATATTTTCGGTTGATCGAAATAGTCAGGCTCAGCTCACTGCCTGATTGCCCTGAGCAATATCGTTTATGCTTAGCCAGAATACTTGTATCACTTGCTTCTGGTTCCGTTTATCATTGAACGGCTATAGTTTTTAATTTCCTGAGTTGGGGATGCCTCCAAAAACAAGCACATCATGAAACTAGGAAGAGCGGAAGCTTGAATAAGGCAAAGTAACCAGAATTCATTTGAAAGATAATACCCTTTTTGATAGAATATCGATAATGGTTACCGGTTGCCAGTGTATTGCAACCATGGCGGCTCTCGTCAGTTTGTTACTGTGTTCCACGACGTCGAGTCAGACACCTTGGCAGTTTAAATCCATTGAGTGTTTAAGCAAGTTGCTTTACTTGCCATTCTCTCAAAAACAAGCTTGACACAACGGATCATTGTTCTGCTTGCACGTCACTAATCGTCCCTTTCATTTGCTCGTTTGTGCACTTTGTTTGGCTACACGTTCTCCAAATGCAGTGTTGGTGCAGTTTATTTTATTTAGGTTTCATAAATGGACGCGTCTTTCCCATGTTATAATAGAATTTCTGTTTGGCAGAACCGTTCTTTGCTATTTCTGTTCTCATAATATTCAAAGTAATTGTTATTATAACGTTTGGTTGTTAGTTTACAGGAGCTCTGAACAAATTATTGCATATGTGATCGTACTATCGACGAATTCTCACCTTGTCTCGATCTTTGTTCTCAGAATTAAACCTAAATTTTCGTCGAATAATCACAGTTCTGTTTCGGTGCTGTAAAAACACGGATCGCACAATACCATCCGCTATTTTCGTACAGTCTTGTTTTCCTGTCTAGGAATTATCAATCTGTCAATCACGAAACGTTTAAAACATGACGGTTAACATTTTTGAGAACACCCTAGAAGAAATACACAGATTTCCATGTAGATGTAGACCAGGAAGATGTCAATACGAGCGAGCTTGCTGGTCAGTGAACTCGAGTTACACGGTTAATTTAGTAAACATCCGTCCCGTTATTCTCGCCTACCAAAAACCACCTTAGAATATAGTGCCAACACAATGGACTCTAGTTTGTCTTTCTGCCCTGAGCTGTTGTACAACTGCTCGAGCATACTTGAAACCAGCGAATCCCTGTTACTTAACAGATGTTGACGGATAATTGTACAAGAAACAGAACAATTCAAGGACTTTTTGTTTTAGTTGAGTCACCTTCTAGGATTGAATAAATGTGACAGTCCTTGTCCTCGGCTAACTGACTCGACTTATTTGTTACTGAAATGATCACACCCCCTTGTTTGTTGGTTGAGTTCCTTTTAGTGCGTACAGCGCTGGTTTCCAACATATAGTAAACGGTAAGTGTTAAGCGGTTTGAAACATAACTAATGGTGTAAAGCAACATAACATAATGGTGTAAAACAACATAACAAAGTACGACAAATTGATCTGAGGTTCAATGTGATAATATTGGGTGAACACAAAGTTCAGAATATTTGGGTGGCTTTTTCAAGTACAAGTCAGAAAACCAACTGTTTACCAGAGTAGTCAGGCAGAATACTTTGTCTATCTGTTTGCCCATTTGCCGTAACTTTTGCTTCTCTGTTTACAGAACAAAGCTCAAAGAAGCTCTGGACTTCGCCTCGTCAGCGACGAACAAAAGCAGTTAAAATCCATGAAAGAATCAAGGTGCATGGGTTCGAAAATATCTGTGATTAAAATGTCCGACGGACAAACTTTCTGACTCAATCAATGCTCCTAATCAGCAATGTGGTACTTCTTGTCGAGGTTGTATAAGATTTGAAAATATGCAACTGGTAGTCAAAACACAACTGTGAAATTGCGCTGTATGCATCCACAGTACACATGTAGTCTGTACATCTGGTGACTACTGGGACTGGGTTAAGATAGATGGTAGGAAGACAGCTGGAACCCCGATTGACCTTCGAGTGGAATTTTGGACGCCTCAACGGATTCAATTGTGACCATACAGTTAGACAGTGTTTTCCGCAATGGACAAGCCCTAAATTCGGTAGAAGTACAAGATGTGCGACAATAATTTCATTCGAGGCTAAGATTTTATAGAATAACTGGGTAGTCTCGAAACGACTCAGTTGCAACTGTGTAGTTCTGCGTTTCTGGTTAATAGAGGCATGCTTGCTGTTGTATGGAGGAACACGCCATATTCTTCGTTGAAGTTCAAGTAATGCGAATTTCACGGACTTCGTACATTGAAGCATGCACCTGAGCGCAAAAGCTGTCTCAAGGAAAAAAGTTTATACGGGTCAATCAGAGGCGCGAATCGGCTTTATCTTCGTCAATCACCAGTAGCCTCAGTCCCACTGGAGTTTGTCGTTCATTCTAGAGTTGGATACCTGACTCACATCACACCGTCTTCTGTGACTGTTTTGTTTTACTGTTCATTCAGAGATCAACTGTTCACAAACGTAAAATAGGGGATTGGTAGTTACATACCAAGGATACACAAACGCGCATCAAGTAGAACTAGCAAGGCAATTTTTTTAAATAACGCCAGTGCAATAGGTCAATCGAGTACCGGGCGAAGGTCTCAAGATCTATACAAGTCTGTTGTGAAACCTTTTGTATTGCACAGAACTTATATGCCACAGGCCTGATGTCCTGTTGATTCGACACGGCCTAATTAATTATTCGATTAATTCGTTGATTCATTCTCAGAAGCCATGGACCTGACAAACAACAAATAACAGTGGTTCAGATGAGAAGGGATGCACCATTTTTGAAGGTGAACCCTTCATCTACTGCCGGTAATGTCAGTTCGTCAGAATATTTTTGCCAAACGCCTTTGGCTGTTCTCGTCCACTTGCTCAGTTGTTTATTAATCTACTGCCCTCACTCCTTTGTCAGCCAGTTTGTTAACGGCGCTTACCACGATTTTGCGTTTTTTTCCCGGACATCAACGTGTGTTACTTAAAACCGCGTATTATTTTATCCCGATTTCGTGCTATCATGTCATTCCTAGTGTTTCCCCTTATCTCTCGTCTGTGTGCATCCGAAAAACTGTAGGAATGCGGCAACAAACTAATGTTACCAGGCTGGTAAGTGATGCGAACTAAACACAGGTATGCAGATGTATACGCACTTGAGGATGTGTTTGAATATGTGCACTGCAGTAAAGTATACAAGAATGAATTATTTTGGGGGAATTATTTTTGGTTTGTTTCAATACTGTGAATATGCCCGGTTTTGTCATGAGAAGAAATGCGTAGCAAACAAGCTCGTTTTCGGTGTTTCATCATCAGGCTAAATACAACACATTCATATGGGTTAGCTGGGGGTGGTAGATAACATATCACTAAAGCGAAAGATGTCAGTCAACAGTTTTTTTTGTCTCGTTTGAGTCATGAGACTGAGTTACGTAACATTGGCCACGTGAGTTGTACGAAGTTTGCGAGCGATGCGTCACATCTACGCAGTCATTCTATCCTGGGTTTGCGCACACGGCCATGGAAAATTCAACGTTTTGATTAGTCGTTTTTGAGCGCACAATGGTGGTGAGTATAGGCGAATTGCGATGGCCTCTGCAATTGAAAGTATACGACCTTTGATCTATTTTGATTGTATCCCACTTATTCGGTAGATTGGCCTGAACGGTTCGGTCTGATTGATCTGATGATGTGACTCTATCAGATGCGTGGCGACCGCAGACGAACTGGGCCTCGTCGATCCCCGCGTCAACCACACCGGTTGGTGCTCCCGAATGCGTTCGGATAGTCGCCATGTTGTGCGGCCTATGTAGCTTGTTCCACAGGAACAAACGAAACGGTAAACACAAAAAGAGGCGGCATGAACAGGCAATATATCTTTCAACTGGGAGCGCAATACTGGTGTGGAGACAAACTGAACGCGTAGTTGAGCTGCGAAAAACGCCTTATTGATTGCTACACTAAGCTTCTTGGTTACGGTTTCAGCGACACCATCACCCTTGAAGGGCAAGGAAATATAAACAGACTTTTTGTCTGCAGTTTGTGGTTTATCTATCCTAGCGCTTGTCAACATATTTTTATGAATAAATTGCTCCGGATAGCCATTTTCGAGTGTATTAAATATAAAACTGTCTTTCCTCTTCGATGCTGTCGCTCGAACATATTTTCGTGGCCCTATCTATCAGACATCGAATTAGGTTTTTCTTTTGTTTTAGTGGTGCAAAACTGTTGCCTTACGATACACCTTCCGTTGTGTCGTGCCATCCTCGCAACGGGACATGAACACGTCTAGGAACGCTATACCTGCGGATGATTCGGGTTCTAGGGTGAAACGAAGATTCTTATGCACAGAGTTGAAATGAGTCAGTACCTCACTGAGGCTTTTAGATTCATCTACCATACAGATGATATCGTCTACATATCGCTTGTAAAGGGTGACCGATTATATTTGATCTGCTAACGAGCTACACTCTAACCTTGCCATAAAGATATCAGCCAGCAATGGGCCTAGTGGCGACCCCATTGCTACTCCGTCCTTTTAACGGTATAACTTGCCAGAGAACTTGAACTGCAGCGATATAGTAACTGCTTTAATTCTTCTACTGGTATTCCCACATTGATATTATTACTTTCAATATACTGTCCGAGGAACTCAATCGTTTCATTGAGTGGGATATTAGTGAAGAGAGATGTGATGTCAAGTGAGAATAAACGCTTGCCTAATACGTTCAGCTGCTTTACTGTTTCAACAAATTCCAAGGTATCTCTCAAGCTGTAAATGGCTAGTTTTTTCCTAACTGTATGAATTACACAACTGTTGACATTTTATTTTAATAGGAAGAGAATATAAAGATATCGATAGGTTTTGGTATGTTAACCATTAGCGAATGTTGCATCGTCTGCGTGAATTCGTGCTGAGACTAAATTTCCCTCAGACCCAGAATCTGCCTAATCAAGGTGTCGTTTGTGGTCGGACGCTTCAGGATTGTCGTTGGAAAACGTCGCTAATAAAAGCCTCAGTGGATAGCTAACCATTGCCTCAACCATCTTCCATATTGACTAAGTTATGGTTTTCATACGTCAGAAATGTTTGTGGCTCACAAACTCATCTCTTCTGCAGATATTTTCTACAAACACTAGCAGTTCAGATGGTCACTATTCTAAATAAAATATTTATGCACTTGAAGCTCACCTTTCATTTTGCAACACTGGAACAACATGCCATTCTTCTTATGAGCCGCGCAAAGTGCTGAACACACCATTCGGCCTTGATTTAGAGATATCCGTAGTATTTTGAAAAGGATAGTAGGTTTGTACTCGTTTTGTCAACCGAATACTTTTCGTAGTTTATCGCTTTCGAGATAGTGACATAACGTTTTCAAAACAAAGAATTTTTGGTGGGTAATCCAGATATTTTACATCATATGCTATACACGTTTCTGAATGATATATCATAATTTGCATCTTATATATATATATATACGCGCTTATATATCTCACTACCCAAATCAACCAAACGATTTATCAAGTGTCTTTCTTAAAGAAGAATATTTTTCTCTTCTCACCCAAAAACAACTTGAATGGCTTAATTTTTCATTAGTTAATCGTCAACTTAGTTGTCGAATCAATCGCCGTCAGATTATGCCTACGTACTAACCGCATAGTTATCTGTATATCTGCTTTAATCTGTATATTTAGTACCTGACTACATACAGTTTAATCCATATACATCTATGTCTATTTACAGACGTGTTTCTATATTTACATACGTATCCATGTATCTATATAGGTACCCTAACAGTATGTGTCAGTGGGATGAATCTACACGCATTCCCTCCTACAAATGACGTGATACATGTATTGTACATACAAGTCAATAATGTTATCTTGACTATTTTGTTGTTATTGGATTATCGAACTGTTTGTTTGAAAGCAGACTGATTAGCTTTCGTTACGATGTCATATGTGTTTGTGTACCTGGACGCAATCGCTTTTCTATCACTATAACCGTAGAACTATATCTGATGTCAGTATTTACCTATACACATTTATTTGATAACGAATCTTTAAGTGGAGTTAAAACGTCATTAATAAATTTTTCAAAACTCTATGCTTCTTTTGAGTATCTTATATACACACTTTTTTCCCTCATCCCACTTTAGGAAATATATGTGAATATATATATATATATATATATAGCCTACACCATGCACAAAACTCGACTAGCATTATGTGTAATCCGTCTCACCGGTTGATTCAACACACGATGATCAAAGGTTTACACGAGATGAGCGGATATGTCAAGAAATGTTCTGTCAGTGTTGTTTGAGATAGCAGTAGTGATAAAAGTGAATAGCATGCTGGTTACGGTCGAAATGTGCATAAAAGTAAAACGGGAATTTATTTCATGACCAGTATTAAAATACCCAACTGCCAAGTATCTGAAAATGTACAGTCTCGTTAATCTACCTCAGTTATTTCATACAGAAAGGCAAATCGGCATCATGGACTCTAATCTAACCGATATTACTGTTTGTAACTCCCTTAATGTCCTGTTAAAAGCGCCCGTAGTGTCGAAGCAATGACGCACTGGTGTGACACTAGACCGCATCATTGCGGTTAACACGATCGTATTCTGCCACGAACTTCTTTGAATGACCTGACATCACCAAACAACCATCAGGGCGCGGGTAACCTTGACAGTGCATTTGGTCGGCTATCATATCTCTTCCGAAGAGATATGGTTAGATCTACCGAGGGTCGAATGGGATATCAACCGTCTATTTTCACTTTTCAGTCTTATGTGTTGAACGCCGTACGTGATCACGGCTGATTTATACTAATTGATTCATTGCCTGAAAGATGAAACCAAGTGCACTATATTTAAGCCTGAAGAAGGTGCTCGGAATATTATGGAAGCATTTCAAACAAGTTTTAGTCATTCGCTCTTAATAAGTAGAGTCAATGCCAGCCAATTAATTGGCGGGCCGATGGTGAAAATAAATGATTGCAGTGCATTAAACAAACAAACGTTAAGGATGAAAGTTCGCCGCAGTACATTACAGCAGATTTAGTATAAGGAACATCCAGATGCTTCAGTAACTGTGGTGACAATAGCTAGACGAATGCTTCATGTGTTGCAGCCAAAATGGTTAGAGAGTCCTTCTGACTTACTTCGAACACTTCGGGAACCCACCACCAACGATTTATTTGAGTACGGGCGCAAGTTTGGTGAGAGAGCATCCGCACAAGCCATTCACGTAGGAGAATCAAACCAAAGACACAATGGATTTTACAAAAGTGAACAATCCGAGATCCGTGGAAACCGCATAACGTCACTGGGCACTCACATATTAGACTATCAAAGTCGCGGTAGGTTTTATCATGTCACGAGTGTGACGACTATCGTCACATAGATCAGTGTTCACGATTCCAATCCATAAGTATAGCTGAACGGCTGTCGACTGTTTCCAACGAAAGACCATATGAAGTATATCTCAAAACCAACCAGTTGTCACCCATAGTTGCAACATAGAAAGACAAGGCCGCAGTAATCTCCACGATTGTGTCCAGTAGGCGAACAGACCTGGGAAAAATTCAAGTGAGGTTGCGCCGGCTTGACAGGGTGAAAATAACGAGCGCGTTACTAGACTGTGAATCTAACTGGACTTTTATGAATGAGCGGTTGTTGTGAGTGTTAACATTGCAGAACATTCGGCTTTTCTCAAGGTTTCAATTGTAACAAATGAATTTCAGTTTATTTCAACTTGAACTGAGATTTTTTCGTATCCGTTAGATGATGGTAGATCAATATGGGTGAAGCAATGTTCATTGATGGATAAAATGCGCAGAGTCCAAAAAGTATTACCATCTTTAGCATAGCTTATGCGCTGGAAGAACCTGTAGGTTATCAAAGTTCTTGATAGATGTGGTCATAAATTCGGGGTTGTTATGGGAATGTGCTTCCAAGTAGCTTGGTCTCTTGAGCATCGACGTGGAAGTCTAATGAAGTCGTCCACAACACCTCCTCCTCTTAGCTGCATCTTGGAAGGTCAGTTTGACAGATAGGAATTGAAGAAGTCTTGTACTAACGCTATGTGGTCAACTGAAGAGATGTTCTGATTTTCTTAGAAGGATGTACTAATTAGGATTGTCCGAGCCGAACGGTGTCATCCCATAATGCCCTTTGCGGATAAAGGAATGCTAGGACAAGTGAAATCGTCTGTCCCAAAGTTTGGCCTATATTGAGATTAGATTTTCGTGGAAGTACAATCGCCCGATATTGCGTACCAACTATGCAT
Organism: Paragonimus westermani; assembly: GCA_008508345.1. Lineage (NCBI taxonomy): Eukaryota > Metazoa > Platyhelminthes > Trematoda > Plagiorchiida > Troglotrematidae > Paragonimus > Paragonimus westermani. The sequence continues at coordinate 62,373 of QNGE01001219.1, read as the reverse complement.
TCGCTGATCAGAATTTGATGTCACTGCAGTAAGTTTGAGAATGACCCTGCAAGCACATCAGCTGTATGGTACAGCCATAGGGGGTTATTTTTTGACAGGGTTTGTAAAACCCAATAAACATGAGAAAATAAGTGATGGAAATAATTTCGGTCCCCATCCCGTTGAGCATCCGAACAGGCTAAGAAAGATCCGAGTTGTATTCTACCGTGCAGATAGTTATCAAGATGCATTTCCCAGTGGACAATCGTTGAACGAACCAGACATTAAGAAAAAACGCGCGCCATGAAAACTTGTATTCACTGCTTCATCATCAGATTACATACAATATATTTATATGGGCTCACCGGAGGTTGGCTATTAGGTAAGGCAAAAGATGGTAATCAGTAATGCTAATGTAGTCAGACTCGCTAGGTCTAGCTATGCCACATCAATCGCGTGAGTTGTAAACCTATTTGGAGAAATGAGCACATCTAATTAGCAGACCTAGTCAAGGTCTGGCTGTGAGGTCACGAGGGGTTCAATGTTTCCATCGAACGTTTTGTGTGTGTAACGGGGGTGAGTGAAAGCGAATTTAAATAGCGTCTGCGACTGCTACCTAACGACATCTGACTCGTTCTGATTGTGTTCCGCAAACGCGTTAGATCAAGTTAAACGTCTCAACGGGGTTGTTCGGATTGTTCGCTTTGACCAAGTGCGCAGCGGCTGAAGATGAGCAAGCCTTTGTCAATTCTCAAGCTAGCCATGCTGAATGATTTTCCTGCGTACGTTCAGATACTCGTTGTAGCGCGTTATAACACTTTCCACAGAAAGAAACAGAACGGTAAACACACGAAGTGGCAGCATGTACAAGCTATATATATATATATATATATATATATATATATATATATATTAGCTGAGAACGTATAACTGATTTTGAAGTAAGTAGGACACTTATTTGGGTAACAAATTCAGTTTTGTTAATTTCTACTTATAGTTACCCGGTTGTTTCCGACAAAGCTCTCTCCTTTGAAGGGCAACGAAATGTATATGGGTTTTTTGTTTGCAGTTTCCAGTATACCTAACCAATAGCATGCTCTTCTCAATACACTTCTTTTGATATACATTTTCGTGGAATATGTAAAATAGGAACGGTTTTCACTCTCGCTAATGTCCCTTGAGCATATTTTGACAGTCCTATCTAGCAAATTTCGAAACGGTTCCGTCTATTGTCACCATAACACACGGCTATTGAAGTTGGTGTACTGCTCCGACCAAGCTGCTTGACAGTATACGCTATATCGTGCCATTCTCAGTCCGTGACATGAAATCTTCTAATAGCGCTATAGCTGTGTTTCAGTCTAATTCCAAAATAGGGGGTGTTGTTCAAGAGCACAGTGGAAGTGCAGCAGTGTTTCACTGAGGTTTTTTGATCCGTCTTCCATCCAAACAATATCTTCTACATAACTTTTATAGAAAGCCAGTGTTTTTTTCAGTTAATTAACGTCTTTCAAATTCCAATATAAAAATAACCGGTCTAACGATGACCCTGTTGCTACCGCGTCCTTTTGATGACATAGCTTGCAGGAAAATCTGTTTTATTCTATCCACTGATACCCGCAAGTTGATGTTACTGTCCCCAATATCCCATCCGAGAAGCCCAAGTTTCTCATTTGTGAAGAAACATGTGACGTCAAGCGACAATAGTCATCTGTACTAGCCATATTGCCATTCCATGATACGGTGAATTACAAATACGTAGGATAAGTCGTAGCGATACTCCTCATAGAGTGTTAAATTTCTCACGGCAGTATGGCTCACAAAATTAATAATTACATTAACACATGCATTACTGCATACTTCTAGAATGTGGTAGCAATTATAACACGTATGTCAAGTTCGGCTTCATATTTAACTTTACTCTACTCATATGATTGCAGTAGTGTGCTTTTTCATTCAATTTAACCTGGCTCGTCACTGCGTTGTCCGTTCTTACTCGCGAATGTTTCATACGCTCACATCTATTCGACGTCCAAAAACCATATATCGACCCGAAACAAGTAAACCGACTGTGTTCTGCGTTGCCGACTGAACGATTGCGTGGAAACGTGAATTGGTTTCATTCTCTGGAGCGGTGTCACAGCTCACGGTGGGACTATACAACCGNACATTAAGTGTCCCATAGAAAACTAACGGATATGTGTGACAGTGTATTGTCAAAAAGTCAAGCCTTTTCAGCTTAACTTGTCGAAGTGTAACGCCCTGGTCTACTTTCCTTCTAGATAGTCAAGTAACTGTTTTCGTACAGTATCGCGACTGTGCTCTGTGTTGCCGACTGAACGATTGTGGGGAAACGTGAATTGGTGTCATCCACTGGAGCGGTGTCACAGCTCACGGTGGGACTATACAACCGACCGAGAAGCGTCGCCTTGTCACCTTGATAGCATTACGGCTGAACAATATGAAACCAAACAACATGTGTTGAGGAAATTAGATATTTCGATTTGCGTCTGCGGAAACAAACTTCAGGACGTACTTCACAGCACACCTTCCGCCACTGTCTAGCGGGCGTTGTGCAGAGTACATACTGGGAGAAAATCAACGGATGTGAACAGAACACACAAGCAGTAGAACGTTAGCTGGTTGTGGGATTCCTGGGATATCGCGAGGGGTACTGATAATACGTTTGCGTTAAAAAAACTAGCGACTGTGCTGTTACTTCTATCCGTCACTCAATCAGACATTAAAGTTGTACTTTCAGAAGATAGGTAGGTGTACTGTGAACCACTGATGACATGCTGACTAATCGGTTAGCGAACACTGGAATCTTCTTCTCCGACCATAGGTGACCTATGTAGGCGGCTTTCCATCCGGCGTTTTAAACAAATACGATTGAAAGTGTTTCATGATCAACATGGGATGATGATGAGAACAAAATATTTGCATGTTTACAACAGTTGGTTTAACGAAAGGAACACTTACCTGGAATGTATATGAGGTAGCCTGTTTGTGGATAAAATCGTTAGAATGAGTATTATGGATGATCAGTGATGTTGTATCTTAACAACGTCAAAACACTCCCCACCTCGTTCGTTTGTGTGTCAGTCGGGAGCTTCGAGCGATGGCACAATTGAGGCAGCGAGAGAAACAACATGCCCAGAGTTGGATGGGTAACTAGGTCCGGATGTAGAATTTCCGACCTTTCGACTTGGATTCGTAGCTCAGCTGGTGAGGCATTCGCTGCGTCCGGGCACATTGTTCCTGTCGCCGCTTCGAATCTAGGTGGTCTAGATTTTTCGCAAGTGGGTCTCTTCTAACTCACCAAGTCTGACAAACTACTTATCACCAATACAATTTACTGCTCCTGATTGAATTTGGTGAATTCCAGTGTGAATTGGTCGAGAAACCATTGCTTGGGTAGTCAGTCAGTTGGACCACTTGATGGATTCTGTACGACACGTTGCATCGAGCGTGTAACTGAGTCCAAATTACCTACACTGTCAAATCTGCCGAACTACTCTTTACTTGTGCTATGTGGTTTGAGTAAATTCAAGACGGAATAGTTGAGATTGGGGTAANCTAAAAGAGACGAGTGATTGTGTCCAAATCATTTATTTCACTGGACATCGCAAAAACCAAAACAAATTTCCTGAAGTATACTGAGGCGGTTGCCACGTGTATTCGCAATCAGTACAAATGCGCTTCCAAAAAATTGCAACTCGATTTAACCATTAAAATTACTGAAATTTTCAAAGTTATTCATCCGGCCATCAGACAACCTCACCCAAAGCCTGATCATAGGCTCCGTCGTAGCCCATTCCAACTGGACAGATTTCTTCGTTATTGCCAAATGTCAAGTCACCTGAATAGCATGGAGAAGAAATGTGAAATGGCCTAATGCAGTTTGTGAAACATTTACAAGTGTTGAAGGGTTATAATTGACAAGTGACACTTGGAATTTATTTGAAGCCATTGTGAACTACACAGTGTGAACTAATTCGCAAAACTGTACTTCGGATAGGCTTTCGGGGGCCTTCGGATTTCAAGCTGGATGTCAAGGTAACCAAATACGGATTGTGATGGTAAGAGTGTAGGGGGGAGTTTCAACTTGTTCTACGAGGGTGAAACCAAAATGTTTCAGGTTTTGTTTGAAAACTGAGTTCGTGAAAAGTAACGTGACACTAGTACAAGCCACACAGGAAGGTTATAATCTTGAAAAGCTCGTTCATGTTTTTTACTATGTACGGTGTGAAAACCATATCCCGGATATCAACTGACATTTTGTTCCGATGACGTACAGACATATTCCATTTAGTTTGCCTCAGATTGCCGCAGTACACAACTGAGCCGTTGTTGAGCATCATTCTAGAATGAAAATTCACTGAACAGAGGATTGTGACTATATCTGATAGCCGCTAATCACAACGGTTAAATCTGATCAACTTCAATCTCAATACTGACATCATCAACAACGGGTGGTGCGTACAGGTTGGGTTGATTAACTCAGATATTGCCTTTCGGGACATCTGAACTTGTAATAATGCGCTAAAAGCCGTAATTTTCGACGCCACATTTGCGTTTGTCTTTGTTCGCCCTAGTCCATGGCAAGGGTTACAGAGGTGCCCGGTTTTCCACCAAAACATGGTCGTGTGTATACAATTAAGTACTGAAACTTTCATACATATCGAACCATTTCGGTGTTCACGTTAATTCTCACGCTGGCTGTGATCACAAGAAATCGCTGCTTGTGTGTCAGTACCAGTAACTCGCGCTGCATGAAGCATCTGGTGTCTACTGAAAGGGTCAAAATCAGGTGGCATATCAGTGAAGTACCGTTAAAATTCTGGGACGAGTGTGACAAGAAACTCTTAGGCTAACAATTCCAATCGACCCGAAGTAGGGTAGCTGTAAACGCGAATACATTCATCTTAACCATCCGGCCACTGGAAGTAAACGTTATGCCCTTACAGTGCTCTGGTCGAACAAGCAGCAAACCTTCATATAGTTAGGTCAAACGACCACATGCAAACTAACTCGTTCGAATTCACTCACGTATACTGTGACAGACTTGATTGCCCACAATCCCGCAAGCTTTTCCGTCCGCGTCTAGTAATTGGGAAGATGTTGGGAAACAAATCGAAAAAATTCACATTAAAAACTTTAGTTTTATTCAACTGGAGTCGTGTGAACCAATCACGTGATAATAATTCTGTGTTTTGGATGCGTTTGAGTGCAACGAATTTTTGTTAGGTTTTGTTTCACCAATGAAACCTTGTGATTGCTAGCATTCTGACCAATTCACTGCCTACCTGATTTAATTTTAACACCATTCTTGCATTGTCACCCTCTTCGTATTAAGAGGAACGCTTGAGTTAATTCACCAACAAAATATGCAGCTGTTGATGGATGATTATCCATTCATTTAACCATCCATCCCTTACCAACAGTTTTGACGTGCTAGATCACAACTTCACAACTCACAAGACAGCCAAACATTTTGACAACTTCGTCGTTTCTTATTGCAATCCACAATCGCCTTTTGGGACAGTATGTTCACCTAGCAACATCCCAGCACACGCTCTAGTCCTCATAATCATTCACAATCAAAATGGAATGGATATGACAGTTGTGATCGAGTGAGTCACGGTGAATCAGTCAATACATTGTTGTTAAGTACTGACAACAACTCCCAACACATGAGGTTGTCGAAAAATGCACCCAAATCCAGGATTTGTCAAGTCTTTAACTTTAGCATGACCAGATATAAGTTGCCGTATGATATGCTAGGTTAGTTATAAGTTGTAGGTGCTTATTCAAAACGAAAACGTGGTGAACGATTTTCGACGCGTATATTTCGCTCCGCGAAAGTGAGAAAGACAGTCTAAGCATTCGCGAGTGCAATCAACTGAATTCTAAACCGGACATTCTAAGCTGGCTGGCTGGGAATTCGTGGGCACCTAGCATGTTTTCAAGCTGGGCAAACCTGATCAAAAGCCGTCCATTCAAGTGAAGATCACATTAGTGACTGTTAGATACACAGAAATTGCTGTTGCAACAATGGTGTATTGGGTCGGTGTGTGAGAAATGGGGTTCATAAAATGTGGACCAGTACACCCGAGTTAATATCGATAAACTCACTCATGGTTGTGTGTTCATCTATAACTGTGCGCAGTCTGCCTGAGAGTAGTTCAGTGATGCTGGCAGATTGGATGGAGCACGACAAGAAAGAGTGTTCAAGATTTTCTGGCTAGTTGAGTTTTCCTGATACTTCCTCAGGGCGTCTTCAGAGACTGTTTTCATGGAATGTCTGCTGCGGTTTACTCTTCATACCGTGGCTGACATCGATAAGTTGATGGCGCTGCAACGAGCCAGCCACAGCAGGGGCGGGAACTCAATTGGGATAGGCCGTGGCCAAGACAAATGCACGCACTTATAGTCTCTGTTTGAGGCCCAAACTGTTGATGATTGCTCGAGATACTTGAGCGAAGTTTGTAGACGCAGGATTGGCCATTGTTGTGGTTCAGTTCAACGTTTTCAAAACCTGTGACCGGAATAATCATTTCAACTTACTACGGAAACTGAATAGGCAGAGTCTTAATGCGCATCTACTCACCTGGTTAGAACGTCATCTGAGTGGACTCAGGTGCAGCGTCAGTTTGGACGGAGAACTGTCATAGTGGTTCCACGCCAACGGCGACGTTCCAAAAGGATCAAACTTAGAACCCACGTTATGCACTATTTTCGTTTACTTGGAACTGTTCATAATGGAACGTATCGCCCCACTCTGTGGTCACTACTAAGTCGGTTGAGGGTTTTAGATTATCACTCGATTGGCCTTTAGGAATATGATCAGGGAGAGCATCAGAAAGTTCAGTGAGCAACAACAGGGGGGCCACGAAATGATGCGAGCAATAAGCAAAGAAACCATTGTTGCCATAGGTCACGATGAAATGACTATATGACGTTGCGACTAGTACGGCTACGAATACGCTGACCGTCTCGGATTGTTAGGTCGTATAATCACTCGCTGTGCATTGTGAGTGAAGAGATAACGAGTACGTTAGGCTCAGGTACGCTATGTCAGTTATACCCGCTTATACCTTCTGTTGTAACTTGTTCAGTGGCCTACGAGCACGCAAACAGATAACGGAGTAACGGTCAGTTGAAAGAGACACAACGACGTAACAAAAACTGTTAATAGTCGTGCGGCGGAATGAGTCGCAATACTGCAACTAACCAGTCAATTGCAAAAGGCCGCCACAGGCGCTTGTGACGGCCAAGCGTTCTCCAGCGGTTCTTCGAAATGACTATAATGCCCTATGCAGTGTCCAACTGCAATCGAACTGGGAAGCCATTTATCATGACCGACACGAACTTCCGTCGAACGGGTGCGTTGACTTGACAGGTGGTCAGCAGACTCAGGGATCTGCCTACTGGTTTGGGTCTGAGCCTCGAGTTAAACTTGGGTTTGTACCGCCGCTTGCACGTAGAGGGACCACTGTCAATTTGACGGGAATGACAGAATCCGTCATTGTGTCCCGGTTGCTCACACTGGGAGCAACGGTGGAATCTGAGAGAACGGTCACGATGAAAGTGCCAGGCACCGCAATGCCTACACGGGGAAGAAAGTGACGTTTTGGCGTATGAGCGCAAAGGATGCGAGCCAAGTCCTGCGGGAAGTGAATCAGGGCCGGGATGCTGTGAGAGATTCCGGGCTCGCATACCATTGCCCGAACCGTGTGTGGATGAACCGCAGCGCACCGCGTGTACGGCACCAGTGCCCCGTTCGACCATTGCAGCGTCGTGTTTGAGGTTGATGAAACGATGGCACTCAGTAGTGAGTGTCTGATGCGTCGTCGTGGGATCTTGCTCGATCTTACTTAGCGAGCGAGTACGGATGTGTGCGTCTTTCGGAGAGTGAAGACCGCGGACAAACACAGGACATCTGAACTGATCCTCGGTAAGCGAACCAAGCTTGAAACGCTGACATTTGCGATTGATCACACCGGCATAGGTGACGTAGTTGTCCACGTCTGACTTGGCCAGTTTTAGACATTTGTACCTTGTGTTGAACAAGGAAGATTGGTCACCGAAAATGGACCGCAACGTCTCACCCGTTTCCTCGAAGGATTTATCTCTGAAAGGATGAAACTGGTGTACTTCTCGTGCTCAACAGTACCGAGTTTGCGTAGGAGGAGACGGACCTTCCACGGTTAGCCCTGTCTACCGAAATCGACATTGAACAAATCAGCTTGGGCATCGTTATAAAATTCGGTGATGCCGCTTGCGAAAGCGTCTACTGATTGCTTCCAACCGGCCGACGCCGCTGAGGCCAAGTTTGATGTAGATAGATGGTCAGTGAGTGCCTCGATAAGCTTGAGCTGCTGGGTGAGAAGACGTTTCAAATCTATGGATTTGTCAACTATAATTGAAAATCACCAGATCCGTTCCCCAATGTGTTGTAATTTGTCCAATGTCCTACGAGCACGTAAACGGGATAACGGAATAACGGTCAGTGGAATGACGTATAACGGAACGATAATCAACGGTAACAAACAACGGACTACGGAATATGCACGGCTACTTCGAGACTTCCCGGCCAGCTCAACCACCCGAGGCTGACGCATGAACACACAGAGAAGACTGGCCTCCGGACAGAGTTCCTTCATGTCACTCAATCCGAAGACAACATGGTCACAAACTAGATCATATTTAAAGAATTTTTGACCAATCAGAAGATCACATCAAAGATGAACCATATGGTGGGCCAAACAGTACAGTGATGCGCGTAGGCGCAATGTGGGCATGTGAGCGTTCTAGGATGTAATAGTACGATTATATATATGTTTATTGAATTAAATCATGCTTAGTCCCCACTATTTTTATTCTCAGTTTAGGTCTTACTACTGGAGGCTTTCTGTCCATTTTCCGAGAGCCAAGAGTTTCACTTTGTGGCCGGCCAATTCAAAGCAGATCCCAGCAGCAGCTACTGCCTGCGCTGAACGAAAAGGTTTACATAAGAGGCTTGATTAGTGCGTATAAGGAGTAAAATATTTCTGCCAGTGTGAATGCAAGTATCCATCAAACAGTCTGGCGTAACTAGCTGAACAGGAGAGGTGTGGTCTATTTTGAACTTAACTGCCTTGTCGCCTGCCTCCTGCGTTAGTAACACACATGAAAACAGAAGGCTCATAAAACTGTCCACACCCGGAACCACTTGTAAGTAGTTTGAGCACGTCAACTGTAAGAAGACCAGTATTCAGCGTGAGTTCAGAGCATGTTTTGATGCCCGAGACTAAAACAGTTATGCTCAAACATATGCCTGTCCATAGAAGTTTAGCTACAAAAACAACTACCCTTAAAATTGAATGATTCTCTGTACCCCGGCGACTTATCATTTCATCAGGTTCCCAGTTCCAGCGCGCCAATAGAAGAATCATTTGTCGCTGGAGCTTAAAAGATGCTGCCTGTCAAAAACAACCCACTTTATCTCCAAATCGAGTGTCTCATATATTTGCATACTGGATGAGTGAACTCATCTCTTGAAATGATGTTGAGTAGTTGACAGGTCACAGGTGAGACCAAACTACCGAATACACTCAAGGTTTGATTGTGAATGGTGGCATGGAATAAGTGAATGATCCATCATCAGATGCTTTCAGCATTCATGCCCCCCTGAATTCAACAGACCGAAATCATCATAAAGTCTTGATACACACCTTCAAATCAACACTCCATTAAACGCTTCGTTCTTGCTTGGGCTCATTATGCAGATATAGTCCACATGGTGAATCAAACCAGTAGCCGTTCGGGTTACGAAATGATTGTCATATCCGATCTAGACTGCTTTTTACGTGGGGGTTTGTGTGCGATTTCACCATGACTTGTTTCCACCCCGCTTCTGCAGATAGAAACCTCAGATTTCTAAATTATGCTGGCTATGAGATTGAAATATCGAACTGACGTATGTAATTTTTCTCGATGATCACCTTTAAACCGACACTCCACGACCGATTTTTTTCTCACTGGAGAGCGTCATGTATAGAAAATCTGAGTTTGGATCTAAACAAGTCGTAATTCAATTACTTATATATCTCCCTTCTACACTTGAATCCACAGAACGGGCGTCCGAGTGGATAAGATCTTTGGATCGCAGTTTGCATAGTTGTCAGTTTCCATTGCTTTAAGGTGTGGAAATAAATTATTGATTTCTGCTGTCTTGACGTTTATGATAAAACAATGGGTATACAGTCAGGCACATCAGTGAGGGGTAAGTAATGCCGAGATGCAAATGTGTTCTGGTATACAGGGTGGGTGTGAAGTATTCCAAGAAACACGCCCTTTCTGATGCTTTTAATGTTGCTAATCTGTTGACTTTAGGTCAAAACTTGAAATCGTCTTTCGCTGTTAATGACGTGTTACCGACAGTTCTTTGACACTCGATAGTTGTTCACCGTGTATCACATTAGGCGGCAAAATTAATGCTTGATGCAGCAGTCCGGTTTACTCAAGCTACCCTGAGTTGAGTCTTTTGAAATTTGTTTCAAACGTTTGATTTTCTGTGTTTGGTAAGATGTCACGTGTTCAGTACACTGACGTTTTCCTAGTTTGTTTGTAAACATCCTGCCTCAAATATTCGTCTTTTACACTTTGCTATGTGTAGTACACAACCATGATGGATCATATCCCACTGCTACGCTCAGCGATTGTATCTCCGTTTTATTCCTTATAACCACTGCGTATTCTTTCGTATTGTATCGCACACTATCACCTTCATATATACCTAGCTGTATTTTGACAGTCAATGTGTGTACTGTGAACACTAAGTTAGTGACGTTAACTGAGCAAACGGTGCCGGCCAACACTACCTGTTTTCCCCTACTATACCTGTGCGCTTGATACGTTAAGTGGATCTGCACATTTTTTTTGGCTGAAACTCTACAGCGAACCAAACAAACATCTGAGCACTAAACCGATCATGTACCGTCATATCTCAGTCCAAGCCATACTCTAGGTAAACTGTCTATAAGCAAGACTGAGCTATCTCGAGCCCGTTCCACTCCACCATTTTTGCCTATTTTTATCGTACACGAGATACTGGAAGACCGGTTGTGACACCCATAGAAAACCGTTGCAGGACTTCTGTCCGCCGCCGTACGGACTTACCCTGGATCTATCGAGAATAGGTTGTCGCTGTTTGAAATTTAAGAAACGCAAGTGTCGGTAGATTACATCGTGGGCTGCCAAATACTTTGAGATACGTTCCTTTTCTTCTGCAAGAGTTTACTGGTTATATTGGTCTTTTTCAGGCAATTAAGTTATGGAAGTCGCCAAGCGGTTTACTCATTTAGGAAGATACGTCCGTAGCAAAGATTATTTTAAGAATGAACTTCGATGTCGCATGTCAAAATTCGGGGTGATATCCACCATTCTAGTTCATTTCTGACGACAGATGAGCATCTTTCTGGGACTGTGCGGTAGGTAACCGTCGGAACGGTGTTTCTACAAAATGAAGATCTATAGCTCTTCATGATGGATGAAGCAAGTAGTTTTTGTCTATTAAACCATTACTGCCAACGTTCACTTTTACACATTAATTGGCATCACCACGTAAATAAAGGTGCGGTAAGCAAGCGGGTATTCAGTAGTAGTTAGGAGTAAACGAATTTATTCGTTCGATCTTTAAGAGTTCATATATCTAGAGCGCTTAGCAAGAATACCAACCAGTTGCTCCTACACTGTGCACCGTTTGTCAATGAGGTGGCTATTGACGCAATGTTTGAGTTGGGTCAATCAGAACAGTTAAGGTGAAAATTCCATTCTGGAAACGTTGCAACGTACAAAGTCGGTATTCTGAGACGTTAGAAATTTTGCCGTTTTTGATCTCAGTATTCTACTGAAGTGAGGTAATTAGTGACACAACGCAGTGAAAGCCTTATGGATGATGTCTGGCGAATATTGTCTCATTTACAGTTGAGTTGTTTCTTTGCACGAGGTGCGCACTTCCATGTTAAATATTTGAGTTGAGATATACGGTCTGTATACTGAGACCAGTCATCTCCTCACCTTTTGTAGCCAGACTTGTGCCCCGTTTTTGTTTGTTTGGTGATTGTGCATCATTGTCGCTGTGATGTGTCCTGTAATCGGATTTCCAGGGTTTTCGCTTTGTTGAGTAATCATAAAAGTGACAGATTTGCTTTTTCCACCGAGGCTGGTGAAATTTTGCGGTTGTTTTGCATGACTAATTCGTCGAAACCTATGGCAAACTCATGAGTTTCACTTAACATTATCCGATTCTGGTCTGCGGCTGATGACCTCAACGCTGCTTGTGCCAGTTGCACAGCCCGAACTACCATCTTTGGACACATAATGTCTGGGTAACCTGCACCAAAACTCCTTGTTTGCTGACCTGCTCACTGTCCTCTACTCTATCCACTCTGATGTACCGCAGATGGTTTATTTAAACGATTCTGTTACGGTTTATGTAACCTCTCGTGAGGAAGAAGGATGTGGAAAACTCAATGCACATTTTAACTTCCAAAACTCAGATTGCCATTTACTCACTTAGACATGAAGTAATGTATACAGAAAGTAATATTCTACATAATCTCAATATCACCTGCCGGCAGGGTGGATATGTTTGAAACTTGTACGGTAGCTAAGGTTAGTATTCAAGCAAATTGCAGTGCCTTGTCTCTGGTCATCACTCTATCTTTCTGTGCAGTTGAACAACAAACATAGCCAACATATTTCGTTTTGCAATCTGCACACACACACAGTTGTGCTGTTTACTGCTCAAATCCAGATTGATTTTTTAGAACGTCAGTATGGATGTATGCCAGCTCAGTGGGTTTATTTAGTGGTCAGGTCACCTAGTGAGATTATTTCAAAGTTATTTCGCTTAGGAAAGAATGACTCAAGTTGGCAGGTCGATACGACTCTGGCGACGCCCAAAGTCCATTGATCAGTAGCAATTTGGCTATTGTTCTTGACGTAACTTATGACAGATGATTAGACTACCTTTACTTGGAAATGTCTGAAGGCGTATTATGACTGATTATTTCTCAGTCGATGCTCTCCAGTCTGTTTAGATGAGGGTCACGTCATTATACACAAATATTTATGTGTACCAACTCATATGATCAGAATTAGCACTGACACCGTTTAACAAATAAAAAGTGGTGGTTGAAACAGGGTCTTCAGTTTTATCAGATACTTTCGTAAGGAATCTTTTCAGATAACATCAATAGCTCAGCCAGCCAAAACTTTTTGCCTCGGTTGCGCGTTAACTAAGTTTAGCCACATTTTTTTCTAGCATGTAGCATCCAGCCTCCAAGATTGATGGGATCCGTATATCAATGTCTGTCTAGAGTAGCCGCAATTCAGAGAAGTGGATAAAATCGTTCGTATCCTCGACCGGCTGCTGATGAGGATGAATGATCCAAACCGGTTCAGTCGGCAAAATCATCGGTCAGCTTGTCAAGCAGACATGCGATTAGCTGTGGGGCCAAGTTCGCCGTACTAATTTGAGAGTGTCGTGAGCAATAGACACTATTTTGGAAATCAAAACTGAATGTTGCGCAGTTCATTAGATCGATCAAAAGCGTGATTGTGAGACTCATGTTAGTTGATACTTAAATTAGCTGGATATCCAGCTCAGAACCTGTTGCCACTTGTCTTATTTCTTCTAGGTATTAACCGGACAGTGTAAATAAAATGGAATAAGCATACGGACACTTTCCAAACGTCCGCTCACAGGGTTAGCTAGAAAATGAAATGAATTAAGCCCAGTAACTGAACTTGAGCCACTGCTCTCTTTGAGGTCAATAATATAAAATTTGTCACGTCAACTATGCACACTATAAACGAGACTAGTTGATCGTTTTTTACAAATTCATTTGATACTAATGTGTGTTTGCATGTTCATCGAGCAAAACTATCAGTGATTCAGTACGGACTAGTCGAGTGACAGAGCTTTGTATACAGATAGCCGTCAACTTGCTTTGAAGGAACTCTGAATTGGAAATATGTGTTGTCCATGGTTTCAATATGCATGCTCCAATGCAGTCGGAGGACTGTATAAATAAATTTCTGTTTTACCATTGTGGGTTTTTCAGTCAGTGACTTAATAAATCGTAACGTGACCTGTTGTCCAACAGTTTCGGTTTCTGTTTTGACAAGTTCATCATAAAAATAACCACCAGTTTAATATAGTTCAACAATATTACCCCAATCTCTTCTGGTCTTTTACTGTATGGGAAACAATCCACACAACCTTAACATCTGACAATTATCACTTTTCTTCTTCTCATCTACCTTGACAGTTTCATGACTTAAACATAGATGAGTCGGTTTTGTCGATCATTCACCGTGCTTCCCTAGCTACGTTTGCATACCTACTTAAAAAATGGAACACTAGGATGAACATCTGTTCCCCTACCCAGAAAGTTGGTGAATTTCTGCTAAAATATTGGCAGTAAAGCTTTTCGCATTTGACTCGTCGTTTCAGTGGATTTCTTAGCTCCTTCCTAATGCCACACAGCCTGACTCTCTCGATGTTGAACTCGTGCTTGAACTGTTAGTTATACATTTCGTTATTATTAACCCAATAATGGTCTGCCAGATTGCCAACATTCTGTGCTAAAAACCTGACGACGCAACCGACTGGTTTGTCGGCATTTCGTGGTTATACTGATCACTTTACCCTACTTATTAGCTGACGTGACTAATGTACTATCGTGTTAATCTTCTCTATCTTTCAAAAATGACCGTGAGCCGTTGGAAGATGCAATTAGTGGGTGGTTGTTGACGGATACTACAGAGATCAGTGCTTGAAATACAGAACCAGACCAATAAATGGACTCAATTGGCAACAATCCAGCTCTTCTAGTTCTGCCCGTCAGCCATCTGTTAAGGAAGGGAAGATCTTATTACGGGGGAATGGAGTGAGTTCCAAATGCTTGGGGTAGACTGTGCTGGCAAACGGCCACACAATAACTGTAAACTGCGAATCTATTCCTGAGAGGCGATTTATGTTGTCAGTCAAAATATTCGCTAATCTGACTATTTTATGACATTACATGTTATCTGCTAGGAACTGATAAATGAATTATCGGTAACTTCCATATGCGGTATATCACACAAGGTGACTTAACTAAACTAAAACTTATCGATTATCGGCGTCGCTACAGCCACTTCATACAAGCTATTTCTAGCAAAGATAAAGCACAAAACTGAAAGCTTGAATTATTTTCCTGACTTGAAGTGAAAGAACCTCATTCTGTGCACTTACTTGTGCTTGTCTTCTAAAAGGTAACTGATTTTGAATGAAATGAAATCTCTTCACGACTAGTCTACTTGCAATTTCGGTTTCGTCAACTCACCGAGATATTTGTCCTTGTTTTCAAAAGGTGGTTGATTAGTCAATCAGTTATCCCAAGTAATATTCACAGAAAGAAAGTGAACGAGCATCTTAATTTGCACTATTCCGAATCCAAAACAGTCCACTGATTCATGCGAAACTATGTGATTTTTTTTTCCAATCAACTTACGGCTACACATAAGAGCGGAAGAAGAACGGCTTCCATTACTTTTCAAAGTCTACCTTCAAGGGATAGGGGCATACTGTCTGTTGGTTTCTTTCCTTCGTACTAGAGCAGTACAAACTTAGTTTGCTGTGTATTCTTTCACCCGAAAGTTGTCAGTGACCCGTTGTGTGCTTGAATAGGAAAACGTTAAATTATTGTTACGAACCAGAAGTTACAGTGAAGACGTTCATCTTTTGATGTGTAATTGTGTGTGTATATCATATATGCATTTTTATTGACACTGTTCACCTTCTAACCCCAAATAACTTTTGTGCCAATGGATGCAGACACGAGCAGTTGTGCCAGAACGTGATTTCATAGTTCACAAACTCAAGTCCATCGGTTAGGTCTTAACTATTAAACATATCTCTGAAATGGGGCCTTGTTTAATTCATCCCATTTGCACACAGCACACTCATGAATCTTACCGAGCTCCATAACTAGGTGAAGTTTCTACTGATAAGGGTAACTTGAAAACCGATCAATCCAGTGACTATGTATATACCTTTGACTACGTTCACCAAGCTATGGCTATAAAAGTCAACTTTCAATTCTGTTTCCAGGAAAATGACTGTTACTTCAACATTTCCACGCATTTCAGTAACGTTAAAAACATGGTAGGATTATCTCACTGAAAGACAGAATTTTCGATCTGATATTGGCTGTAAATTCGGACATAACTGGTAGGTAAACAGTACACACAGTACAAGTTATCATAGAAACTGAACTCGGTAAATTTTAATTTGTCTTAATAGGTTGCAACTTGTTTTGGCAGCGGGAAAAGTAACTTCACTGCCGACTCTATAATCCATGTACTTTACACGGCTTTTCTCAATAGAAGTTTTCCTATGTGACAGATGTAGAGTTGGTGTTGGTATTTCTGTTCAGCTGAACACCATTCCAATTGCGATACTGTGAATGAAGAATGCTTCAGCATATGCTTGCGGCAGCCTGTATATTCACGGAGTGAGTCACGCCATTACCATCAGCATCAAGAAAGGATCGGCTTGATTGCATACAATGTGTTCTTTTTGTTGATTAGTTCAGGTGAGATTTGAAAG
Organism: Paragonimus westermani; assembly: GCA_008508345.1. Classification (NCBI taxonomy): domain Eukaryota; kingdom Metazoa; phylum Platyhelminthes; class Trematoda; order Plagiorchiida; family Troglotrematidae; genus Paragonimus; species Paragonimus westermani. Next base: position 45,746 of record QNGE01001219.1, on the reverse strand, counting down.
TGTGTAACTGAATAGGGTGAATATTGAAATTCGATGAACATGCATATCCATCAGAAAAATCTGATCAGATGCTTGTGAATTTGCTCTGCATATTCCCTAAGACTGATTAACGGACAGTAATTACAGTAGCACTGATAAGTTTATCCACGGTTGAATTGGGCCCAATTTGGACGTCCGTTGAATATGATTGCGTTGAGGTACAATCGTACTATTCAGAATGGTAGACTGTCCACACCATCCGTCAAAGTGCCTCGTCTAAGATCCGGGCACTATATCGTTGTATATGTTCCCCGTTTCATTGACAGCAACACGAAATCCAACATGCAGCTGCTTTAAAACAATCTGACCCAGACGAGTCTATTCAATGTGCACCAATCATCATGCCGGTTAGCCTACTGCGGTTGATGTGTGAGTGTACATACATTAAAAAATCATATTGCGGTGTGCGGAGTATAGTCATCTGACCGGTACTGTTTGTGTACGCTCGACTGAACGGTGGCAAGTGTCGTGTTCGTTCAGCGTTTTTAGTTCGTCTGGAAAGATAAGGCGTATTAGAAAGTTGTGGTGGCGTTGTCGACTGCGTCCTTCGCGATGACAATCACAGCCGCATGAACAACTGTTGGGCTGAAGGAGGTCCGCGTACAAACTGGATATCATGATTAGTACGAATGAATAACATGACTGATGAACCATATCCTTGTTTTCTACACTCAGTATGAGTGACCGAGCAGTGTATCGAATTGTTGCAAGAAAGTTTTATCTAAAATGACGCAACCTTATAAAGTGTGTAAGATGATTCGAAAATAAAATTGCATACATCACTGTAAATTTTCAACAAAAATGGAAAGGAATGAATAACCAGAAGAATATTAAACAGGCTAACTGTCACACAACAGACGCTACATTGAAATAAATACAGAACAACTGATGCATGCTTGTGAATATAGCTGCAAGACAGACAAAATGAGAGTAGTCAAGTAACGAATTGCTTTAATGAATTCTGGGAGAAAAAGTAAACATATCGTTATACGCTAACATATAGTTTACTCGCATCACTCGTCGATTTGAAACATACGGATTGAATTTACTATATAAAAAACATTGCCTAAGCACGCAAGCAATTGCTCCTGTCAATATCACAGCAACCTGACAAAATACCTCAGTCTGCTCATAAAACTTGCTGGTAAGTTCAAATAAGCACTGATCAGAAAAAAAGCCAGTGGCTTCGGTTTTCGAATACGCAGAGGTGGACTGAATTGATTAGCAGGGTCAACTTTCTGATCTGTTGTAGTGAGGTCCTTATAGGCAGATGACGTCCAATTACGAGCAGCTGGCTGGCCAGTTGAAGCCACTGCGTCATTAGTTGCTTCAACCATTTCGGGATATATTCGACCATTCGTCTGAAGATCATCGATCTCTTTTAACTATGCAAACGTCACTACAAATGCGAGTGAATTGGTACATACAACTTGAGGGATAGAATAGCTGAACGAACTGCGTTCGCGATTATGGAGAACTGATGCTCTAATGGTTTGAACCAAGCACAACTGTACTGCCGCATATGTTTGAGCTGGAGCAGATCTTAGTTTGTGCACGACGGTGTTTGCTGGACGGTAATTTTTACACATTAAAAGCAAGCAATAGTCCTTTCAAGCCGTGCTAATGGGCTCACTGCTTTCGCTCACCTTATCTGGAGTCTCAGTGAATTTCTCAAGATAACTGTTTGCTAGTGAATTTGTTTTCAGGATATCATCTTTCCTGGTTTTACAAAACATGGTTCTGACTAAACCACTTATGTACGCAACTGAAGCAAAACTGGATGACTGCAGATGATGACAAACCCATATTGCTTTGCGACTGATCGAAAGCTGTAAGGTGCCATCGGTACATCTAGCAATGAATACATTTAAGAGAAGGCTAATTTGTTGTTTGATTCAACTTTGTGAGACAGACATAGGTTAGGTCATCATCCAACGCCTTTTGTCATAATGTTTTCGAAGGGAGAAGTTACCAGTAAGCAATATCGACCCGGTGAAATCAAATTGTTTGTATGTTGGTACCAATCAAGAAGGAAATAAACAATTCCGTAGGAACTAATATCACTTCCTTAGAGTCCTCATTAGTAGGATGAATGTTTGAGAGTTTTTTGTGCAACATCACTGACAACACCAAGGCTTGAACTGTTTGTTTTCTTCGTTGCTTCTTCACACTAATAGGTGAAAGGTTTTTTGTGGTGGTTTCAAACATGTGCAAAATTTTTCACCTAATCACTTCTTACAGACAGCTGAAATTTTTGTCGCTTGGGTTGTAATTGAAGACGCCACTCAAGAAGGTTAATAAATCTGAGTATACTGTTGATTAGCCAAAAGGACAGTCATCCATGCCTTTCGATTAGACAAGCCGGTTCCGTGCAAAATTGGTCGATATCTCTGAGTAGATTTTGCCAACACCCATTCACTTATAGTGCTGTTTGAAGCAGGAACATTATCGGACCACGAAATACTCGACGTAAGTGCAACATTTGGTATTTACTTAACCCGTTAAAAATAATAACGTCAAGATCCAAGATGAGTATAAAAGACAAACGAATTTCATTTTGGAGATCAGTGAAAGGTCAAGGTGAATATAACGATTGAAAATAACGAACTGCTAGCAAAGCAAGATGTGACTTAGTTTCCAACAATGAAGTTACACGGAAACCATAGGAATTCCCCTATGAGCAGCTTTAGTTCATTGGCACGGAAATATTCTGAGTTCGATGTGCTCCAAACATGCACAATAATGTTACAGTTCTACACACTATCTTGTGCTCAAACACTTCTGCGTATCACAAAGCCGATCGTTGGTTGCGGGGGAATTTTTAATCTTATCCACAGCGTTTTTCTTTCCATTGCCTGAATGAGTTCTGGCGAACATCACAGCGTCTGGTCAAATTTCCTACCGTCGCTCAAGCCCTCGCATTTCTAGCTCGTTCCATTTTATCGTCGGTTGACGGAGAATCGAGTGCTACCTGCATACATTTCTTAGATTATAATCATGCATTTGAAATTGTTGATAGAGAGCGACTCTACTTCAGGTTTCTAAACAACCTGAAATTCAAACGTCAACCGTCTAGCCTCTTCGCAATTGCTTTGCAAACTGAAGCCAATTCACTCACTTCGATACTCAAGTCTCATCGTAACCCAACACAAGTGTGTTACAGAGTGCAATTCTCTTCTCTTCCCTATTTTCGCTTTATATACCATTGATGTTAATAGACGATTGAACATTTGTGGTCAAACACACACATGTTGCATAACGGAGAATAAAATGTGTAAACTCCTCCAGCACACATTCTCTCAGCATATAATTGATAGACATAATAAACAGTTCAAACGGATCAAACAGTTCAACAAGATCAACAAACGTTCCGGTTGGCTATCTTAATTTACGTCTTCCTGTTTACCGTTTATGTTATATCGTTGTATCCATCTGATTTCAACAATGTCCGCCTATTGTACTGCTGGCTTTTCTTACCATGGTCATGGTTTGAACAAGTTTCATACAAGTAACATATCCACTGTCATGTTTGTACGTTCTTATCGTTAGTTTCTTTCACCCGGTTTGGCGTTCTGGCTTTAACAGATTAATTTGGCCTTAACACGTAATCGACTCATTCTTCTCGATTCAAGTAATTCGAGAATACACCGGATACAATGAGCATAAGAGTGGAATCATGATGGGGTCAATGTGAGATCTTATAGTGTGTTATACCTGCAAGCGTTTGTGAGCCTCGATTACCGTGGAAAGTTAAACACAACAGGAATGCGGTGAATTATGCATACTAGTAAATGAGTACTGTTGACTTCTCGTTAAGATTGAATTTAATTAAATTCAAGCGCCTTTGGTGAGGTTGAGGATAGTGTGAAGCTGCCCATAACTTTGTACATCAGATTCTTCTCCTCAGAAACACCGTACCATATCTAAAATTCAATATGACGTCGTTAATCCCATGTGACTGTTCGGGTGGTTACTGAAGAGAACAAAACTAAGCAACCACCAGAGGAAACCAACTCGTACGGTTTATTAATGAACGGAAACAGCCAACCGGCCATCAGTTGGACCGCGCATGCAGTGAAAATTTTCCCAATGGAAAAAAGTTTCGTGAAAGATAAGAATAGTATTTATTTTGTGTGAAATTAGTACATCATAAGATTGTTAGCAAAAATTACAGTGGTTACCGTGAGAAGTCCGTCACTTCTCCAGGAGTAACAAATTGCCGGGTAATTTACCGTTTGCTCCTCACGTTTCCACCTTTGGAAAGTTTGTACATTAGCTGTTCGTTTGAAGAACTCAAGTAAATACAACCTGGTGTTCATACATAAAATGGATTACATTCATTTTGTTTTGTATGCACCATGCACTTTGTAAACGATCAGAATATGCTTCTGAATATCTTTCAGTAGTCTGTTTGGTCTCGTTTGCGCAAGAAAACTATTTTCCATTACAGCCGTATATCCATTCCGGAGGTTCACAGCACAAGAGAGTTTGCTTACTTTCTCGACTTAGCACAAATTGCTCATGTGTTGTGTTGATTGATCAGCGCAATTCATGAAACTTCAATACCTTTCAGTGTTGTTTTTGTTATTCAGAAACTCAGCTACCTGGATAAAAAGTGAGATCCTTGTTATGCAGAACTACATTGAACAAAGAGACCGATGTAATTTTGATGGAGACAATGCATCCGGACAAGTTTGGCCCGTAAGAACAATTTTGATCATTATATATAAGGTTCATGAAAGTCAGGTACGAAATAATTGATCGTCCAGAAAGCGAAATGAGGTTAACTCATTCAGCTACGCTTTGGTTAACAAAGGAAGTTATCGTATGAAAACCGTACAGAAAGGTCATCCACTAACTAACATTCAGTACTCACCAAAGTAGGCAAATTACTAACTTAAATGGTAAGTACAATCGTTCTGTCAATTTTTTTGATTTGCTGCAAAGTTTACGAATGTCCGACACTTTTATATTAAGGTTTATTGGATTAGAAAACGTTACATTTGAAGTTTCATTATTGTCAGTTTATCTTGACCGTGTGTGAATGATTTTTGATGAATACAACCGGTGAACAATGACAGGAGAAAAATCAGGCAAGGATGTTTTACTTCGTTACTTGTGTTACATGGCCAATAATAAACCGTAAGAGGAAAACTGTCCAACAAAAGTTAATTTGGTTTCCAACAATAGCCCTTCACCATTCAACGCTTAAGATTTGTCGGTTTGTCGGAGCAGTAAGGTGATAATCCAACGGATCGTATGTAGTAACATTACTTTATCAAATGTTGTATGAATTCGGTACCAAACAGTTTCAGTGCAGCAAGTAAGTAACATGGAAACTACGCAAACGTTAGAAGATGTACAATTTTGTTTACACCCCTAATGTATCAGTTAACAACGCTTAACCGTCTGATGAATCACAGTTACTGGAATTAAAATGTTTGACGACTGTCTCTGACGTGCTGCTCAGTGCGCAGTTTTGACCTGATTGTGGCTTAAATGAAGTTAGAAATGGAAACTATTTACAGTTGTTGAATTAGGAATACTATCTGAATGTGTTGGTTGATCACAACCCATATTATTCGAATGTATGAATAAATGCGATAGCTTTGAGTAGATATTAAAGATATCCAGTTTGAGAAATTATCCCAACATTTCAACCGTGGGCCTAAACAACATGTGATTTAAATGTGGTTAGTGTTGTTAAGCTGGTTGAGTAAATTATTCAAATGCAAAAAAAACGAAAAAACGCTGACTCTGCTTTTTAAAGTATCGGTTACTGTGACTACTGCTGTGATTAACCGTAAGGTTTCCATTAGATCTGTTAACATGAAATCAGTTGAGGGGTGATCAGATGGTCAGTCGTGCAAGTCCAAAGACTTGCACCACATCTTCAGACTTGATACCCACACGAACCATTGGTGCTGTAGTCGAACAGCAGAGAAATTTGAAGTTACGACCTGTATCGGAAGAATACTTGTTGCAGCCCTCACCTGAGTATACAACGCGTGCTTGAGTGATGTTCGACGTGTGTCACGTAACCATTAGAGATGGAGGAAAGGTATCAGAAAAGAGTTCGTTTTGTCTTGGTGAACGATAATTGATTGGAAGGTCAACGTAGGACTTTCGATAGCTACAGAATTTTCCGTGACGGTTGAGATAACTAGTCCATTCTACGTTCCTGACACCAAGCAGAATTCACTACGTTTGACGAATCATCCAAACATAGGAAGTTCGTTTTGTTAAGCATCGCCAAATTCTAACCTTCAACATTGACTGAAATTAGGTCACACACGATGTTTTACGCCCTACGACGTATTCACTCCAAATTGAAGACTTCATATCAAGCAATATCGATTTAGAAAATTGTCAAGAAATTGACATTTCAGATAAGCCCAATTAGAAGGACAAATTGGAGTAAAAACCCTGATTAAAGCCAGTTAACTGTTTGGTTTTTTTGTTCAGCTTGGCTAAGAGCGGATTTTGGACTTGAGTAGTAGGCCTCATCCTATTGGCAAAAAACGGTAGCCGAACTATAAAAGTAGCGAGTCAGACTGGTTAGTGCTAAACAGCAAAGATGACATTCTTCCTGATACTGGTCGTGGCATTATTTCCCTGTGAGTATTCATTTGAGTAAACCATCAACAAATTATTAAGACAGTAAAGGTTTATTCGTAACTTTCTTGTTCAGAATGCCTCTGCCAGATTTTCAATAAGGCCAGCGGAGTAAGTGATAGGTTGGGAAACGACAGAACTAAAAAAACGTGTCTTATGAGATTGTTGACACTTAACTGCTTAATAGCTTTTGTTCAAATTCAAACCGCTAATGTGGTCCTTAAGTATTGGTGTAAATCCTACAACGAGGAGGGTGAAGACAAGTTGAGAGGTGTCGACACTTCATTTAATCTCAGTAACCAGATAGGTAAAACAGCTAAATCAGGCAAATGGTGATGACTTCCAACTAAGCGGATAAGACTTTGAGTTTGGAAAGTGGCTTACAGCCCAAGTATACCGTCAGTGCGCGTAAAACTGCTCTTCGACATCTACCCGTTAAACTGCGATAGCCCGAAATTTTGAATCTGGGTTGTATGAAGAAATATTGAAGGAATTGATTGGGTTCATTTATCTAGGTAGGTCTTTTAATCCGAGGGCAGCTATGTCGTATTTCGCCAGTTTCGTTGCTGCTGTGTCTCGGAGAAAACAAATTACCTTCGGGATTGTGTTGCGCTATTCACGAAGGAGGACAACAATTCGCTCTGTAAGTGTAATTGCCAATGTAACTATAAGTGAGACAGAATGTTTCTAATTATCATCCTCTCAATATGTCATGTAGATTCTCGTTAAATTGACGATCTCTCATACACGTAAATGCTGTTTCCAGTGTTTCTTTTATTACAGACAACACCACATTCAGTTTCTGAAGATTAGTTAACAATACAATTGCAAATTGCTGATAACTGTTGGCCTGTTTCATCCTCAGTAGCATGTACTGAGCCGCAAATGGTTTAGTTATTCTTGCTTTGGAATCAGCGTCAAGTGACAGGTCTAAAATGGGTGAGAACACAGTAGAAATACATCTAGTTTGGCTTTGATCGTAGATAAGTATATACATGTTTGATAATTTTAGAACCCAAGTCTTTCTGGGGCCAAAATTGACTTTGCGTACTCCACTTAGAAGTGTTCAACAATGATGTCAGCAACCAAAAACGAAAACACAGTATTTGAAGCGTTCATAAGTTTAACTGATGCGGAAATACCGCTGGTGATTTTGAGTTCGCATGCACAATCAGTGAAATGATGGTCTCACTGCCTGTGATCAGCCAACATGTGAGTCTTGGTCGTGCTTAGCAGAAGTGTCAAAGTTTTCGTAGCCGATGACCTCTTAATGACCTGATTATTTATATAAAACTTTCTATCGTTGAACAGTTGGATATAAATATTAAAGGACCATAGTTAATGCTAACAGAACTTTTAGTTGTGAGGACAGAAATTGGTTTGCTCTATATTGTGGTTTAGCTGAAGAAGTTTGAACAATGTTTCAACAGCAAAAACTGTGCTAACCGAAAATGCCAATTACTGATAAGTTTTCGATGTTTGCAAAAGTGAAAAAAACCGATCAGCAGCTTACACTACTATTATCGGCCTTATAAGAAATCGGACATTCTAGAAACAAATGAAGAAGGTCGACTGGTACATTATTTCTACCTGTCAGCTTCAAATTTGTCCATTTTTAAGTAAAGTACATAACTTTTTAGAAGTACGTCTTCAGGCGATACAGTTACCTGGGGAAAATGTGTCAGGTGAAAAATTCACTTAAAAATCCAGGAAACCTTAGGTGAAGATAAAATGGTTAATCAGTTTATCTGTAATCATTGCAATCGTTATTTCTTACAAACTAGTTATTATGTGACCCAGTTTGCTACTCAGCTGTAGACAACATATTTTCTCGCAAAGCAGTTGAATTTTGAGGTTTGTAGGAATGACTCAAAACACGAAACAGTTGTGGACCGTTTTCGTTGATGGCTCTTGGGGTGTATTTAGTTCCGCAGGCTTTTTTTAAACCACTGAGCCTGTCCGCCCGCCGGGATATCAGATTCTGTGAAAATTTTCTGATATTTGCGCATAGGTTCATCGGTTGTTACAGGAAGGAGAACGATCTTTTCGTTTGTGTATTCCAGTCCCTGTGATAGCCGAGGAAAATTTATGTAAGACGGTTCATGGATATAAACAAAAATTCAGCGGAATCCAATAAGGCACAGATTCAATGAAGCTACTGACTGCAATCATTTATGCAATGAACAGTAAAACACACTGAAACAACATTCAGTCAGATGTGCGCAACTGATGACCTATGAGAATGAGCTAGTGTGGAGGTTAGGAAACTTTTAATACCAGTTGTCGCTTCGAAGGTACTGATCGTGTAATATTCTGACACTTTCAGCCGGATCAGTCATGACCACGGAATGGGGCAAAACGTTCCATAGTGAACAGTGCCCAACTGTGAAGTAGTTCTGTGTACAATGTAATCTGTTTGTTCCATAACTCAGATTCTGCAAGTGACCTCTGAAACGATCATCCTCAGTGGGTCGAGATGTTACGGTGGGTAATTGAGAGTGTTGAGTATTCTGTGGGTAATAATTAGGTCTCTCCTGAGATGTCTGTAATTCATTGAGAATTTGACCTAATTCAGTCAGTATTTGTAGATGGGGTATTTTCCCGAGCCACGTAATTCTTCCCATGGCCCTCTTTTTGGACATTTTCAGTGTGTCAAACCTTCCTTAAGATAATGACGACGGGCTGGCATGTTTCATTGTAGGTGTTGGCGGATTGTGAGGGCGAACGTGATGCGAAACATTTCAGGGTGGGAGGTTCTACAAGCGCTTCTTGAGAGGTTCAGTGTTGCTTAGTCATGGCAGTACAATTTGAAGACAAACTCAGTGTTGTTTAGTCATGGCAGTACAATTTGAAGACAAACTCAGACTGTCTGCTACTATGGTTTCTAGGTCTCGTTTGTGTAATATGACATGAGCATCTTTTTATCGCCAAATGAGGGGTCGGTTCAATTTTGATGGAAAACGTGCGTGAGTTTGCATTTGATGATATTGAGCGGCGAGTTATTTTCCATGGATTACTTATTTGAACATTTCAAGTCGTCTTGTGAAGTCACCACATTTCCCGGGTACTCAAGAACTCGCCAGGGATTTGTGTCATTGGCTTGGAGCAATATCGGCGATCTGACTATACCGGGTAGTTCATAATCGGAAATAGTGAATAACATCGATTCTAAGATAGATCCTTATGGAAAGTTGTTGATGGTGCGGGACCACTGTGAGAGCTCTCCGCCCAACCTGACGTTGAAACTGTTTTCAGTCAGGTAACCTTCTAACCAGGTGAACAAATGCTCATCAAGACCATCGCTATTCAGTTTCCGCAGTAAGTTGGAGTGATCAACCCAGTCATAGGTTTTGGAAAAGTCGGATTGAACCATTTCCATCATGAACCTTGCGTCTGCAACCTTCGTCCAAATATCACGAGCAGTCAGGACGTTCGTGGTGCGTGAGTATCCCTTATGAAAGCCAGAGGTTTTCAGTTGCAAAGTGCCAATCTTACTCCCTGAATGTGTGCGGCAACTTCGCTATGGAGAAGCACAGGACTCACTTCCAGTTTTCCAGCAAAATCGCGTTGACATCAAAATCAATCCTCTCGGATAGCAGCCTTGGTGCGAGTGCACCACATGATATACTCAGCAAACGCAAGCTCATTTCGTTCTAACTGACATCTGTTCCAGGTTGAGCGTTTCAGTGCAAAAAAACGTTGGGCTGTACTTCGTAAACGTCTAGGCTCTTCACTGAGACGAGACACGTTACCGAAACATGGTTGTTAACGGCATCGGAGATTTCTTCAACGGTGTGCTGCCAGTGATCATCTGGGCTGAGTGTGATGAGGGAACCAGGGCATTCAATTTTGCCGAACTGTGTCTACTGTTGCGTGTCTTGTGATAAGCCTCCATACCCGTAGTTAGGAGCAGTATACTGTCCAGTTCCGTGTAGATTGACGAATTCAGTTGTCCCATGACCACTACGACCAAGTGGAGCAGTGACCCGTAGATTGCTTGTAACGTCAACCTTGTTGGTAAGAATATACTCAAGCCAAGACGGTGTCTGGCTCACCCGCCGACTCACATGGTCCTAGGCATGGTGAAGTGGTCCAGCTTCTATTACTGCCTCGAAGAAAATCGCAACCGAGGAGGACTTTGCGTACCAACCGAATGTTTCTTGAAGTCTAGCTCAGTGTGAATGAAATCGGCCATTATCAACGTCTGAGAATAACCTGAGGATGGCATTCTACGCAGAGCGGGCGTCCCTGTGCTCAGAAGGCGATCTATAAATCACACCGGCCAAACAAGTGGAGTATTGAGTGACGTTAATCACTTGACAGGTTGATTCCAGAAGATCCAGTAGCACTCAGTAACAAGCATTTGAGGTCTTCAGGTGAGATCCCAACTAATTAGCTACACCATTTCCTCACCAATTTTTCTATCACTGCTAAGCACAGTCATGCCGGGGACAGTCAACTCGCCATCTCGCACCTCCTCCCTATACAAGGTCCTCGTGGTGTTTTCTATAAATGAATTTCGTTGAGAACAGAGGTCATGTGGCTCGTGCAGTTTATTGAGGAGTGAAGCAGCGTTGATGTGAAGACAGTGCCAGGAATCAGTTTCACTGCATTCAATATGCATATCAGAAGAATCTATTCGATGAGAATCATCGAGTGCGAAGGGTTGAGTTTGTTTGTTGTAGCTGGTTTTGTGGTCAACATCTAATGAGATGGTGGCGAGTCTGAGATTTTTGATGCCTCGAAATGAATTTGGCCTGTACGTGAAGCAAACCTGGTGCAAAATTGGGAGCAACAACAGTGAATTTTTTAATATAAACAGTTGTATTTACTGATATCTGAAGCTTTTGACCTGTCATCGTGGTACCTGATCCCAACATGTAATTGTGAACGGGTTGCGGGTCAAGCTGCGTTCGCTTGTTTCACCGTCACTTCTGTTAAGAATCCTATTCTTGGAATTCGGAAAGTAAATTCGAGGCTCAACATGTCGGCCGTGACAGATGATTTCGGCCGGTAACAGTCATATCGGATGGACTAACGATTAATGCCAGGAATCGCCACTAATCGAGACCGTGCACTATTTGAGTTTCGCCATCAGTATTTCCGGTGGCAGGCGCATCGTGTTTAATGATGCTCCGGCGCCTACGCTCATCAACAGTTTAGGCCTCAAACAGAGACTATAAGTGCGTGCATTTGTCTTGGCCACGGCCTATCCCAATTGAGTTCCCGCCCCTGCTGTGGCTGGCTCGTTGCAGCGCCATCAACTTTTCGATGTCAACCACGGTATGAAGAGTAAACCGCAGCAGACATTCCATGAAAACAGTCTCTGAAGACGCCCTGAGGAAGTATCAGGAAAACTCAACTAGCCAGAAAATCTTGAACACTCTTTCTTGTCGTGCTCCATCCAATCTGCCAGCATCACTGAACTACTCTCAGGCAGACTGCGCACAGTTATAGATGAACACACAACCATGAGTGAGTTTATCGATATTAACTCGGGTGTACTGGTCCACATTTTATGAACCCCATTTCTCACACACCGACCCAATACACCATTGTTGCAACAGCAATTTCTGTGTATCTAACAGTCACTAATGTGATCTTCACTTGAATGGACGGCTTTTGATCAGGTTTGCCCAGCTTGAAAACATGCTAGGTGCCCACGAATTCCCAGCCAGCCAGCTTAGAATGTCCGGTTTAGAATTCAGTTGATTGCACTCGCGAATGCTTAGACTGTCTTTCTCACTTTCGCGGAGCGAAATATACGCGTCGAAAATCGTTCACCACGTTTTCGTTTTGAATAAGCACCTACAACTTATAACTAACCTAGCATATCATACGGCAACTTATATCTGGTCATGCTAAAGTTAAAGACTTGACAAATCCTGGATTTGGGTGCATTTTTCGACAACCTCATGTGTTGGGAGTTGTTGTCAGTACTTAACAACAATGTATTGACTGATTCACCGTGACTCACTCGATCACAACTGTCATATCCATTCCATTTTGATTGTGAATGATTATGAGGACTAGAGCGTGTGCTGGGATGTTGCTAGGTGAACATACTGTCCCAAAAGGCGATTGTGGATTGCAATAAGAAACGACGAAGTTGTCAAAATGTTTGGCTGTCTTGTGAGTTGTGAAGTTGTGATCTAGCACGTCAAAACTGTTGGTAAGGGATGGATGGTTAAATGAATGGATAATCATCCATCAACAGCTGCATATTTTGTTGGTGAATTAACTCAAGCGTTCCTCTTAATACGAAGAGGGTGACAATGCAAGAATGGTGTTAAAATTAAATCAGGTAGGCAGTGAATTGGTCAGAATGCTAGCAATCACAAGGTTTCATTGGTGAAACAAAACCTAACAAAAATTCGTTGCACTCAAACGCATCCAAAACACAGAATTATTATCACGTGATTGGTTCACACGACTCCAGTTGAATAAAACTAAAGTTTTTAATGTGAATTTTTTCGATTTGTTTCCCAACATCTTCCCAATTACTAGACGCGGACGGAAAAGCTTGCGGGATTGTGGGCAATCAAGTCTGTCACAGTATACGTGAGTGAATTCGAACGAGTTAGTTTGCATGTGGTCGTTTGACCTAACTATATGAGAGTTTGCTGCTTGTTCGACCAGAGCACTGTAAGGGCATAACGTTTACTTCCAGTGGCCGGATGGTTAAGATGAATGTATTCGCGTTTACAGCTACCCTACTTCGGGTCGATTGGAATTGTTAGCCTAAGAGTTTCTTGTCACACTCGTCCCAGAATTTTAACGGTACTTCACTGATATGCCACCTGATTTTGACCCTTTCATTAGACACCAAATGCTTCATGCAACGCGAGTTATTGGTACTGACACACAAGCAGCGATTTCTTGTGATCACAGCCATCGTTAGAATTAACGTGAACACCGAAATGGTTCGATATGTATGAAAGTTTCAGTACTTAATTGTATACACACGACCATGTTTTGGTGGAAAACCGGGCACCTCTGTAACCCTTGCCATGGACTAGGGCGAACAAAGACAAACGCAAATGTGGCGTCGAAAATTACGGCTTTTAGCGCATTATTACAAGTTCAGATGTCCCGAAAGGCAATATCTGAGTTAATCAACCCAACCTGTACGCACCACCCGTTGTTGATGATGTCAGTATTGAGATTGAAGTTGATCAGATTTAACCGTTGTGATTAGCGGCTATCAGATATAGTCACAATCCTCTGTTCAGTGAATTTTCATTCTAGAATGATGCTCAACAACGGCTCAGTTGTGTACTGCGGCAATCTGAGGCAAACTAAATGGAATATGTCTGTACGTCATCGGAACAAAATGTCAGTTGATATCCGGGATATGGTTTTTACACCGTACATAGTAAAAAACATGAACGAGCTTTTCAAGATTATAACCTTCCTGTGTGGCTTGTACTAGTGTCACGTTACTTTTCACGAACTCAGTTTTCAAACAAAACCTGAAACATTTTGGTTTCACCCTCGTAGAACAAGTTGAAACTCCCCCCTACACTCTTACCATCACAATCCGTATTTGGTTACCTTGACATCCAGCTTGAAATCCGAAGGCCCCCGAAAGCCTATCCGAAGTACAGTTTTGCGAATTAGTTCACACTGTGTAGTTCACAATGGCTTCAAATAAATTCCAAGTGTCACTTGTCAATTATAACCCTTCAACACTTGTAAATGTTTCACAAACTGCATTAGGCCATTTCACATTTCTTCTCCATGCTATTCAGGTGACTTGACATTTGGCAATAACGAAGAAATCTGTCCAGTTGGAATGGGCTACGACGGAGCCTATGATCAGGCTTTGGGTGAGGTTGTCTGATGGCCGGATGAATAACTTTGAAAATTTCAGTAATTTTAATGGTTAAATCGAGTTGCAATTTTTTGGAAGCGCATTTGTACTGATTGCGAATACACGTGGCAACCGCCTCAGTATACTTCAGGAAATTTGTCTCGGTTTTTGCGATGTCCAGTGAAATAAATAATTTGGACACAATCACTCGTCTCTTTTCGATTGATACAGAAAATGTTAGAGTGCAAGTGGAGTTTCTGTGGAATGCGATTTTATTTTCGTGTAACGTAACTCTGTAGTCTTAGTGTGCATAGACTCTCGGTTCCGGTTGCTATTGCGAGTTCTAGCCGTGGTCACATTGTTCGCACTAAAACCCACTCAGTCCAGCGAATGTGGTGCGTGAGAGATAAACATATTCTTGTTAGACACTGGTATTCATACAGTTTTGACGACGTATGTTGCGGTAATTAAGTGCAGTATTATCTACTGATTGTTGAACTGTGTGGATGCTGTCCCGATATCCATTAATCGACCAAAAATAACGTCCTATCTGGTGTTGGAACGTTAGTGGTTGTGATATTGTGGTGGATTGTCAAGCCGAAGGTGTGAGTGCTCCAACTGTCGGAGGAATACATCGAGGATACATCAGGGTATGTCTAAAAGCCCACAAAGAGCGGATCGGGGACAGCATGGGCAACCGGATGAGCTGTCGTTCAACTGTAACGGACCAACGGGCGAGGAATGGCAGGCAAAATGGGATGAATAACCAGATCGGAGGCATCGTTATTCTAACATCAGGGGAATATCTCGACTCGGTCGTAGAATGCGATCAGAGGACATAGTGGATGGATTGCGGGGAGCGCGTGCGATTAGACGAGCCATCGCCGAACGGACGAGGAACGGCAGGTGAGAAAATACCCTGGTAAGATACGTCGGACTCACAAACTGGGTCGAAGTGCGCATGACGAGTGAGCGAAAATCGGGGGCATTCTGGTCCGGAATGATGACCCATAAACGCGAGTGCGCGCAAAGCATGGTAATAAGCGTGTTGGACAAAAAAGAGTGTGCTTTATTGGACGCCTTCATCGCTGCAATATGTGTTCGGTAATACAAATTTTGCGTTTTTAGTTACACTTAGTTAGCTCTGTCACAAGCTATTCACATTATGAAACAGGTACACTGAAAATTGTACCTTTCGGTATGTAACTAAAATTTTGAATTCGAAAGGAGTATGACGGTTCATCGTTCTTCAGCACAAACCTAGTCACTGGTAGACATTCCATTAAGTTCTCTGAAAGTCGAATATTGCTCTCAAAATATTAAGCTTGGTGTGAGAATGAACTGAAACATAAATATCTGATGATGGCCGGATGAATAACTTTGAAAATTTCAGTAATTTTAATGGTTAAATCGGGCCGTAATTTTTTTGAAGAGCATTTGTACTGATTGCGAATACATGTGGCAACCGCCTCAGTATACTTCAGGAAATTTGTCTCGGTTTTTGCGATGTCCAGTGAAATAAATAATTTGGACACAATCACTCGTCTCTTTTCGATTGATACAGAAAATGTTAGAGTGCAAGTGGAGTTTCTGTGGAATGCGATTTTATTTTCGTGTAACGTAACTCTGTAGTCTTAGTGTGCATAGACTCTCGGTTCCGGTTGCTATTGCGAGTTCTAGCCGTGGTCACATTGTTCGCACTAAAACCCACTCAGTCCAGCGAATGTGGTGCGTGAGAGATAAACATATTCTTGTTAGACACTGGTATTCATACAGTTTTGACGACGTATGTTGCGGTAATTAAGTGCAGTATTATCTACTGATTGTTGAACTGTGTGGATGCTGTCCCGATATCCATTAATCGACCAAAAATAACGTCCTATCTGGTGTTGGAACGTTAGTGGTTGTGATATTGTGGTGGATTGTCAAGCCGAAGGTGTGAGTGCTCCAACTGTCGGAGGAATACATCGAGGATACATCAGGGTATGTCTAAAAGCCCACAAAGAGCGGATCGGGGACAGCATGGGCAACCGGATGAGCTGTCGTTCAACTGTAACGGACCAACGGGCGAGGAATGGCAGGCAAAATGGGATGAATAACCAGATCGGAGGCATCGTTATTCTAACATCAGGGGAATATCTCGACTCGGTCGTAGAATGCGATCAGAGGACATAGTGGATGGATTGCGGGGAGCGCGTGCGATTAGACGAGCCATCGCCGAACGGACGAGGAACGGCAGGTGAGAAAATACCCTGGTAAGATACGTCGGACTCACAAACTGGGTCGAAGTGCGCATGACGAGTGAGCGAAAATCGGGGGCATTCTGGTCCGGAATGATGACCCATAAACGCGAGTGCGCGCAAAGCATGGTAATAAGCGTGTTGGACAAAAAAGAGTGTGCTTTATTGGACGCCTTCATCGCTGCAATATGTGTTCGGTAATACAAATTTTGCGTTTTTAGTTACACTTAGTTAGCTCTGTCACAAGCTATTCACATTATGAAACAGGTACACTGAAAATTGTACCTTTCGGTATGTAACTAAAATTTTGAATTCGAAAGGAGTATGACGGTTCATCGTTCTTCAGCACAAACCTAGTCACTGGTAGACATTCCATTAAGTTCTCTGAAAGTCGAATATTGCTCTCAAAATATTAAGCTTGGTGTGAGAATGAACTGAAACATAAATATCTGATGATGGCCGGATGAATAACTTTGAAAATTTCAGTAATTTTAATGGTTAAATCGGGCCGTAATTTTTTTGAAGAGCATTTGTACTGATTGCGAATACATGTGGCAACCGCCTCAGTATACTTCAGGAAATTTGTCTCGGTTTTTGCGATGTCCAGTGAAATAAATAATTTGGACACAATCACTCGTCTCTTTTCGATTGATACAGAAAATGTTAGAGTGCAAGTGGAGTTTCTGTGGAATGCGATTTTATTTTCGTGTAACGTAACTCTGTAGTCTTAGTGTGCATAGACTCTCGGTTCCGGTTGCTATTGCGAGTTCTAGCCGTGGTCACATTGTTCGCACTAAAACCCACTCAGTCCAGCGAATGTGGTGCGTGAGAGATAAACATATTCTTGTTAGACACTGGTATTCATACAGTTTTGACGACGTATGTTGCGGTAATTAAGTGCAGTATTATCTACTGATTGTTGAACTGTGTGGATGCTGTCCCGATATCCATTAATCGACCAAAAATAACGTCCTATCTGGTGTTGGAACGTTAGTGGTTGTGATATTGTGGTGGATTGTCAAGCCGAAGGTGTGAGTGCTCCAACTGTCGGAGGAATACATCGAGGATACATCAGGGTATGTCTAAAAGCCCACAAAGAGCGGATCGGGGACAGCATGGGCAACCGGATGAGCTGTCGTTCAACTGTAACNCAGCTAACGTTCTACTGCTTGTGTGTTCTGTTCACATCCGTTGATTTTCTCCCAGTATGTACTCTGCACAACGCCCGCTAGACAGTGGCGGAAGGTGTGCTGTGAAGTACGTCCTGAAGTTTGTTTCCGCAGACGCAAATCGAAATATCTAATTTCCTCAACACATGTTGTTTGGTTTCATATTGTTCAGCCGTAATGCTATCAAGGTGACAAGGCGACGCTTCTCGGTCGGTTGTATAGTCCCACCGTGAGCTGTGACACCGCTCCAGTGGATGACACCAATTCACGTTTCCCCACAATCGTTCAGTCGGCAACACAGAGCACAGTCGCGATACTGTACGAAAACAGTTACTTGACTATCTAGAAGGAAAGTAGACCAGGGCGTTACACTTCGACAAGTTAAGCTGAAAAGGCTTGACTTTTTGACAATACACTGTCACACATATCCGTTAGTTTTCTATGGGACACTTAATGTCAAAGCGATTATAACCACACTGAATCAGCATATGTCATCAGACGGTCAGAGGATGAGTGTGTGTAAGCATGTGCGCGTCATCATCTGCAAGAATTGCATCAATCACATGTAGCAAGCTTTGTGTTTACCATTCTGTTGGACTCTCCCGGCTCGCATATTTTGAAATACTGTACAACGTTGTCACTCAGCTGTAGACACTCCGTTCTACCTACGTGGAAACAGTCAGTTTCCCGCATGTGTCAGTTCTGACTTTGGATATCAGTCACCGTGTAGATTGATTTTCACATTTGTCATTCCAAATAAGTGCTGCTGCTTTATATTCAAGCCAATCAGGTGGTTAGGGCTAGTGTGTGTATGAATGCACTTCATATGGCGGTTAGTCCACATGACAAACTCCAAGAAATTAACTCGAAAACACATTGTCAAATCGACAGATGAGTTGAGTTATGCGTTCTAGTAGCTTGAGTCCCGGGCGATATATATATATCACATATATATCACTTATATATCACATCTATTTGAAAATTGGTAAGGAGCAGGTTATGTGCGAATATATATATACTGCTATCGGACGCTATATATATATATATNTATATATATATATATATATATATATATATATATATATATATAGCGTCCGATAGCAGTATGTATATATTCGCACATAACCTGCTCCGTACCAATTTTCAAATATATATTTATCCGAAATTGGACACAGAGTGGGTTATGTGCGAATATATATATATCTACTGTTACTGGACGCGGTACTACAAGCGCGGCTATAAACAGTTCAAATGAGCTGTTACGATCATGTTTTCAAACGCATATAGCAGTGAAGTGAGAGACAGGTATATTGTTACCCTTACTCAGACACACAAACACGGTACATTGTGGTAGGAGGCGGAATAGAAGTAATAGGGTTAGATACGGTTAACTTGTTTGCGGCCATTATGGGATTTATGGATGTCGAATAGATGTTAGCGTATCAAACATTCGCGAGTATGAACGGACAATGGAAATTTGACGAGTCGGGTTAAATTGAGAGAAAAAGCATACTACTGCAACCACACGAGTAGAGTAAATTTAAATGTGAAACCGAACTTCACATACAACGAGCTATGTTTGAAACCAGATTCGAACAGTACGCAGTGATGGATGATATGTTAATGTATTTATTAATTTTGTGAGCCAGACTACCATGGGGATTTTGACAATCTTATTGAGAGAGACCACTATTTGTATCACCGTTTGATGTGGCATCTAGTTTAACACCCAGTTTTATTGGAGTGGCGCAGTCAATTAATTCAGAATGCCTCGTGTTAAAATATCCAATAATGTTACTGGATCTTGTTAAAAATACCGAATACAATTACCCTATTAGGTGGGTGACCTCTATGCTAACATGATCAATGGTTTACAAGTAACTGGTGGTAAGGGTAAACGCAGGTAACAAAAAGTATTTTGCCTTACTGGGGTTGTTAATCAAAACCTCAAGGACGAACAGTGGATCGGCCTGGCAACCTACTGTCAAAAAGTCAATCCTTTTCAGCTTAACTTGTCGAGGTATGAAGCCCTAGTCTAATTTCTTCCTAAATAATCAAGTAACTGTTGTCGTACGGTATCACGACAGTGTTATGCGTTGTCGACTGAAAGATTGTATGAAAACGTGAATTGGCGTCATACTCTGGAGCGGTGTCACAGCTGGACTATACAACCGAACGAGAAGCGTCGCCTTATCACGTTGATAACGTTACGGCTGAGCGACATGACAACGTCGTCAAAAATAGACCGCAACCCCATTATTCAGTGTTGGTTCGTGGGCATTGTGTAATCTGGTAGTAACTGTGAGTAGAAACCAGTCCAGATCAATGCTTTTGAATTTGTCGTAGCAACCATGTGCAACTTTTTTACGTTTCAGTCGCAGATTGTGCCGTTGTATGCGATTTGGCACACTGGACACCAGGAATACATATGCGTGGGTGTTCATCTGGATACACGTGCTTCTTGTTTCTGCTTGCGCTCGGTTTTTTCTTCTCATTTGTGGTACATAGGTAAAAATAAAGTTACCTAGAGGAAGCTCCAAACGGTGGCAAACGGAATGATATGTGAGACTGAGGGACATAGCCTTCGTTTTCGAAGAACAACATCTCTGGCACAGCAAGTTGTTCCGCCGATTATTAGGCAGGCTGGAGTCTGGAAGCTGTTCATAATTACTATGTATTTTGACTTCCGTGGCATCTTACATTATGCTGATGTAACTTATTCAAGACTGTTGTATTATTTTGACTTGCACAGTGAAGTATACTGCAGGATATTCACCTTCAATTCTAGAATGATAATGCACCTGACCATAACTTACGCACCAAAAAACCATTGAGTGATATACGGTGGCTGCAACATCACGAAGCAACACTGTGACAGCTGAATGGCTTTTAAAATTGATATCATGAATTTTCGGCACTTCTGTTCACGGGCCAGATGACCGTAACATCTTAGCATAAACCATGAACTATTCGAAATTAAAAATGTTCAACTGTTTGAAAGTCAAGCGATATTATTCCATAGTGTTGTGAATTTTGCTTACATTATTTTCATATCAAATTCGGCAAACCGATTCATCGTCCGCAATGCCACTGTTTTCCGTTGACATAAGCAGATTATTTTGAAGGTAATCACCGTGGGCCTGACAATCACCCAGCCACGACTTGACAGGGTGAATTTCTTGTAGGAGGAACAATCTGTTTTCCGGGCTGCTGTGCAACAAAAAGGCCAGCACAGTACATTTACTTCCAAATTCCAATTAGGATGTATTGGCCTGAGGTGTTTACAGGGCAACGGTGAAAAATATCCTGGAAATTTTTTGTTTTCATCGATCGTTTGAAGATTGCTAAGAATACTAAATTTGCAGGATCAACAAGATTACCATTAACAAATTTAACGGTAATATGTACCCGAAAAGTTTGAACAAACTTATGCTACCCTGAAATATCAATTTTGGAATCTTCTCCAGAATGTGACGGTCAACAAAATAACCAATTTATGGTCACAATCGGGATGAGCTTTTGGTAAAGCGATCACAGGCTTCCTCCTAAACCCACACGAAAATTTGAGAAACAGATCTTTAATTTGCTTGCTTTCAGATACTCAATGATTTTTCGAGTGTGAAGTGAAGAAGGTATCATACTCAACCTTCAGAATGGATGGCTCACTTGCGAAAATTAACCAGCAAAATGCCGTTCAAGCCTCTTCAAGCTTCCTTGTATGCCACTTGTTTTTAACCACCCTTGTTCAACTGATTGAACCGCTTGTCCTCACTTGTCCATTGTGTCTTGTGTGATACCGAATTGGTGAAGAAGCAATTGTTTGTGGAAGATGCATTCCGATCTTTATTATACATTCGCCTTTTCTTCAAATCAAACCTTCAGGACTAGATATCTGAAAGCAGCTTGCATCCACATTTTAACCACTTTTACCCGTACCTTGGTTTCTATCTGAAACCGTTGGCCGCACTATGACTTACTACCATCTGGATTCCATTGTTTTATTGAGCTCAATTCTCTTACATTTCTGCCTTTTCTTGAGGACTGCGCAGTTCCTCAATGTTGGGATCCCCTTGTTCCATTAGTCGAACTCCCCGTTGATTTCCTCATAAGACGAGTGAACTTAATTGTTCCGGGCGTTATCTTCAACATCTTATAAAACACAATTTCTCAGACTACCGTTCTGTTGTTTTCGGGATCTCAGGACAGTTCCGTTTATCACACTGTTAGCTGGATTCTTACCTAGCAAAGTATACCTGATTCGAACCTTGGGTACCTACTTATGTAAACACCAGTATACGTAAATGTATAGTTTTCGATTGTAACTTTAAACCTCACATTCAAAAACAGTGACTAGGGAAAGGGAGCAGAACTGTTTCCTCGTTTTTTGAATTGGATACCTGCGGAACGTTAACAAAGGGATTTAAGCTGTTGGTAGCAATAGTCCACATTTTTTACGCGGATAACTTGAAATCCCATCCATTTCTCGCTGTCCACTCATATTATATGATCCACTGCTGCCCGTGTACTAAAATTTATATGCAACTCCCATTGTTCCTCATGTAATGGAGTACTACTTCATCAAACATTGCGTCGGTGGCGTTTTATCGACTCTGTATTTCGAAATGTTGAGGACTTAGTAGTTATTTTATGCGGTTCTTATGTACTCGACAATGACTCGTGTCAAGAACGGCCGTACCAAAATTCAGCACGAATTCACTGAGGCAACCGGTGCTTGTGATAATCACGACCGCCGCATATCCGTACAGATCGATATGTAGCACCGTGATTGCTAAGAATGACGCCATTTCAGGAGCGTTGACCCAAGCCTAGACCGGCACAAGCAGCTGGCTCTTTCAACTACCTCTTTTATCTGCATGAGTTACAGGTCTGACAACAGCCAAAGCACCGTCTGCCATTGATTGGTCACGTGAGCGTCACGAAAAGTGGACTGACGCAGAGAACCCGTGACTATCAATGGCAGACTCGATTCAACTTAAGTTGAGTCGAGTCGAGAAGTAAAGTTAGACGAATTCGTCTAACTTTACTTCCTTCATAAATAGCACGATGCGTACGTACCAAGGAACGATGTCCGAAATGAAATTAAAACTGCAGCCCATAAACGGGTAGACAGACCTTGTCTGTTATGGTGTTGCAGTTACCAAGACCGTAATAACCGTCCCCGTTGCACGTGTGAAAGCCACGGCAAAAATGAGACATACCATTCAGAGAAACGAGACTTGTTGCATAAGGCCCACTCCCCACAATGTTTTTTGCATCGGATGTCGAAAAACCGCGGGCAGGTTGCTCGCTAATTTCAGCAAAAAGCCACCCACCCATCTGATAAATTTACTTGACGTGATTAGCTCCGAAAAAGTGCCCGGAAAACACTGGCTCTGGAACTGGCTAACGTCTGTCCAAAAGACATAACTCTTGATTACTGCTTGTGAGAAAGGGAGTGCATTCGCTTTCGTACACGAAAAACTGGAAAACTCTGATGGAATGAATGTGACCTGAAGTTTTAGTAAAATGGTACAAGTGATCTTTCCAATTGAGATCTGAAAAACATCATATATCATAACATTGGACGTAAAAGTGTTTAAATGGTCCATTATTGGTAAATCAATTCCGTACGTTGAATCAGCATGGCGGTGAACGATGAGAGCACGTTCAGAAGGATATTCAAGATGAAGTACCGAAAGTTCGAGGAGTATGTTAAAGACTTGTGCAGATTTCAACGGGAAACTTGTACAAGCTTTTTCATTAACACTTCGCAGACAGCTGCAAGTGCCAAGAAGCATAGAGGAATAGACCTGCCGCCAGGCTGCCCGTATGGAAGTGCGGTGTACAAATGCGTACACTGTTCACGGCGAACGAAGCCCTCCAAACGGTAACGTTTATTTAATCAATTGTCACGGTAAATTGTAGTTTTGCAGATTACAGATGTCAGG
>QNGE01001219.1:0-19579 GCA_008508345.1 Paragonimus westermani | reverse complement strand
CGGGTACGAAAGGAAATGCGCTCCCTGTGAGAAAGAGAGAAAACTAAACAACCGGTTAGAACAACAAACATTACTCAAGGGCGTCTGTAAGCTACAATGGACAAGTAAAACTGTAGCTTTTGCTCACGTGACGTCTACTCATGAGAGCGATTTCTTCTTTTAAAGTCAGTTCAGTGATTTACCATCAAGGCGTTGAATACAAGTGTCTAGAACAAAGAGGTTTTTTAATAACTGTCTTCAGTGTTCCCCGCCCCAGAGTTAATTGAGTAGTCCTGTCCAAAATTCTTCCTTCCGAGAATTCGGAAACAAAGAGGTTTTTTGAGTTCATCTCCTACGAAACGACATTTCTACTAGAAATCTCACAAAACTACCCTCACTGCCTTTTTTAAAGCTTTTCCCCAACACACTTGACAGCACAATTTCCCGCAAGTGAAAACACCCAATCAGCCTCCCTAACTGAGGCATTGTGAAGCAAAAAATAGGCCGTAACTTGAGGTCTCGTACATGATCGTCGAACACCCTGTCGGTTTGCTGACCTACGTTCAGGCAATGTTGTTGCGCCTGCAGTCGCGCGGAACGATCTTCAGACCATCTAGGCAGAAAAAAGCTGAGCCCAACCGCGCCGCCTTCCGTAGGACTCTCCTCAATATTAGGCCTTCCGTTCCGAGCCTCTCCCCACGCGCTCCCTCCTCTATTCTAGCGAAATCGAACGAGCACGTAGCTCTTAAATCCATGCGTGCTAACCGTCTGAGCCAGAAATAAGATTGCTGCTTCATGACATTCAACCACGCACCTCTGCTTACACGGGTACCTGGCGTACGGATGATGTCATTGACAATGAATGGAGTTTATACGAGTACTCAGGTTACAGAGCCGATTCCATCTGAGGGGGAATGTGTGCTTTGTAATCCCCCTTGATGATAGCCCCCGAGCACTTGCGGTCACTTAAGAACTGTTGTCGTCTACTGAATGTGACGTTCCGTAACTCTCACCAATATTGTTTGGCCGAGTCACGTTTCTAGTAAGGGTTATTTATCATTGCACCCCATGTTACTATTCCCGTGATACTACTCCTCACGTGGGGTTAGGAAACAACTGAGGGTTACAATGTTTTTCTTATCCTGCTACTATATTGAGTGAATAATGCAAAAGTGATGAACTGGGCGTCAACGTCTCCATAGGACTGTGAGGACGGATTCTCGACTTCTGTACTGGTGTTGATAGAACGGGTGGGACGCATACAACTTGCCGGTGCGCCGACGCGGTATCGTACTAGTCAGACTCCTTCATTGCTGCGTCTATTCACCGGTAACGAGAGCCACATGGCAGATATAGTGATCATCAGACCGCAACTTCGACACGGTAACCACCCTCTGATTGCCCCTGAACTTGTCTGTTACTGATCACAGCAAAATTGTACACACGTCTAGCTTTCAATCAGGCTAACTGCGACCGCCTGAGAAGCCACATCGGTTCACCCCCTTCTCCAATATGATTTTGTCTACCAGAGATACCATTAGTATCAAACAGCAATTCAGAAAGCAGGCGACTTACTCGTACCGCGCAGACCATACACATTCTCTTCTCGTTCCCCCTTTTCCGTGTAGGATACGTCAATTCCCTGATGACATACCAATGTGTTCGTCAGGTATAGGCTACGGGGAACTTGGAGAACCCAGGCGATTCCTATACTGTCTGAGGTAAGTTTGACCTAAGAATCCGTAAAAACGCTAAACTCGCACAAAAACGGATCCTACAGAGGGATCATGCGGACAAAACCTCACTACTCCAGACAGTCAGATGAGCACCGTAGGATATCATGTTTCGTAGAGATTGTCTCACAGGACGAGGAGGTGGATGCATTATTTACCTAAAATAGCAACTTTCCGTAGTAACACTTGATGAGTCTATACTACATATACCCGAAGACTCGTTGTGACTAATGTTCTCTATTGGTTCTTGTGAGCTACTTATAGGATGCATCTGCAGACCGCCTAATACTGTGATCAATGATTTGACTGACCTTGTGGAGATAATGAATCATATGTCCAACATGCCTTGTGAACACAAGCCAATAGGCGGTGACTTTAACATGCCTAATATCTCCTGGACCTCATTCTCTGCTCCAGCAAAACAGGCCGAATTCCTTTTATGCATTCAACTGGATGGCTGGAACCAACATGTCCTAACGCCCACCAGAAAGAGGCATATTTTGGATCTCATATTCACCATAGGTATTTCGTCTGTAGATATATCTGTTCTACAGCAATTCACAGGAAACGACCATAATGTCGTCAAATGTCTGTTTGATTTCAATATGGCTACCGAACTGACAGTTGTATTGTACCGTCCGATCAAATTCATTGGTTGGAATGCCTTCTTCTTCCTGCCAAGATAATTAAATTGGAATACCTTCTTTCGTATATCAGACCTAAGCATAGCGGCCCAAGAATTCATCAGACATCTAACGTTTTGTATCGACGTTTTGGCCCCCATTAAATCAAGACGCGTCGGCTCGTATGTACAAGGTAAAATCCCCACTGCGAAAGAGACTGACAGACTTGAAATGCTTAGGTCGAGGTACGGAAGAACACTAGATTTTCACCTGGTGATGTAAATGCGCAAAATGTTTGAACACACAGAACGTCAGACGCAAATCCGTCATATAGACGAAGAGGAATTCGCGCTCCGTGGTGAGCAGAGATGCGCGAAACTAGTGCAACTGATGAGACGGAGAAATTCCATGAGAAACCCTGCTACAAGAATTATTACTTTTAAAGACAAAACGGTTGTCGATGACCCTGTAGCAATGTGCGGACTCTTCAACTCACATTGCGCTGTCTCGTTTAGCGTGGAGTGCACCCCATTACCCGCTAATATCCCATCGAAAACAGGTAAAGTTTTGAGTAATGTTCTAATCGATGTTCATAGTGTTCGTCCACAGTTAGCCACCATTTAGCCCTCAATCCACCCTGGACCAAATGGTATCCTACCGATGGTCTTCAAGCAAGCAGGTGAGGATGTACCCATCCTCTTACTCAATTTGTTTAGCCTATCACTTTTATCCAGCGCCTTTACTCCTCATTGGGAATCCTCAATCATCATGCCTCGCCAAAATAGTGATCCACGGCAGGACGTTGGTAACCATCGTCCCGTGAAGCACACGTCGATCCGCTTGGGAATGTTTAAAAGAATAATAAAGATGCATATAGTCGACTTTCACCAAAGTAAATCAGTAAAACACCAAAATTCATATCACCAGAGTTACGTACAATGCATTATCATCCATCGAAATTTGACAGTTACCTATCAGTAGTACTAAGCCGAATATCACGGCACAGTTTTCATGGAGAAGGCGAACGGAAATAAGGGAAGAGGGTATATGGAAGGCAGTAGCAAATTACTTTGATGCCATGTTCATAACGTCCGTGCGCTTCAGAAAAATGCGTTAGACATTGAAAGGACTAAACGACGGTGATGGTTGTGTTGTTTCATATAGCGCTTCGATTATAGTTATGCGCAGTTATTACGATAAGCTGCATCGCACACATTTGTTCACATAGAAAGGTGGAAATACCTTCNTCATCGCAGTTGTGGTGCAGAACATGGCTGATGTCGTTCTCATTTGACAAATCGAACATCATTACTCATGGTTGTAAACTACCCTATGGGTCCCTCTCACCAGATGGTTATAACATTCATACAGCCATTTCGGTCAGAGAGAAGACGGTGCTCAAACTCCCTTAATTTTTCAGAAGAAGTATGTCTCCAAGTAGCAAAAACTAAAACATAAATGGGCTGTATCAAAAAGACGTTCAGTCTACTAGCTGCGAAGCTGACGCTCTACAAAATGTGTGCTCGGCCTCAACTCAAGTAATGCGCTTTCATCCACTGTCGCCTACCCAAAGCTTATTAAGATATTCCTATTCGCTCACCTACAGACAATGCCTTCAAAAACTTGGTATTGATCCACTTTGGTTGCGTAGACTAAAGTTGGGCTTGACGCTGCTTTATAAACTCACATTCGGATGTGATTACCACAGCGTTCACCGTCAACTTACAGGACAGCCCTCCATGTAGTCCAAGAAATGAGGGTTCCAACTTGCCAACCCTGAGATCCTGGAAAGATACACGTGCAAACTTCTTCCTTGTAAAGCACCCCCACATTTGGAATAAACTTCCAGATGAAGCCAGAGCCAGTAACAACATCCAGCATTTTAAAAATGGTTTGGACAGTTATCGTACGTTAAAAAACTCAGTGTCTATCTTCAAACTCTCCGTATCACCTGATTACCTTTTTGAATGCGGTCCGAAAACAGCCGTCAGATGCGTATTACGTAGATAGCCACCCTGTTGTCTAACGCTCTCGAAAACAGCTTGCGTGAAACGGTTTGCTATATGGTTTGCCCACACAATCATTCAGCATTTGGCCCACTGCGCGCTCACTAAACCACTTGCAACTCAAACTTATTTTAATGAAACGCGTTTATTCATGTACATGCATTCCTCAAGTTGCTAGGAAATGTGAACTTGGCGCTTAATAAAAAATCCATCAAAACGACATCATGTGAGCTTCAGTCATCACACGAACATCTTGATGCAGCCCTCAAAACGTCGACACAATTCTGCGTTCGCCCGGACAAATCCCCAGTGCGTGGCAAAATGCCACAACAAACCGTAGATAGGGTTATATATTCTAGTAATCATAGCAAAGATAAGAAGATCGCATGAATTCTTTGTCAAAAATTCCACATCCACATTTTTTCTCATAGGTCATAATTATACTCCTACATTTTCTCATTTAACGTGTAAAGTTACATTCTCTTTCCGATCCCCATAAATATCCACTTAACAAGAAAATTTTTCTACGACGGATGGACGCACAACACTTCGTCTTGGCTAAACGGTCTTCGAAATGTTTAACCTTTCGAAGTTTTCAAGCAATCGACGAAATCCTGTGTCGGGATCTGCCTAGTCGTTCGCCCTGCCTTGCCAAAGCCGACCTACCTCGCCATTTTCCGGACGCCAGTTTTATTATCTGATGGCGAAACACTCCGAAGATGCGTATGGACGTCCCCCTGGGGTGACCTTGAACTAGTTAAAAAATTGCCCATCCTACAAAGTTGCAAAATGTACATTAGTGTAACATATCATTATTTTGGGACTTAATATATGAAGCAAGCGATCTATCTCCTTCTGTGTTGCGTGCGTCAGAGTTTCATAAACCAAAGTCATTTGCGTTTAGACCACGTCCTTCTTGACGGCAGGATTCACGTTTGTCCCATTGTTCAATCAAACGATTTTGCATCGTCCGTGAATACCTGCAGTGATCGCACATAACCCAGCGTGCTTCTAACGAATGTGTTAAGAAATATTTACTAATATTGTATATTGGTGGCGAGCTCATTAGAGAGGGAACATTGCGTGCACTTGCGTTCGTTTTTCGTCCGTTTGTCGCATCATGGGGTGACCATACACCTAGTTAAATGGTTGTTCGGGGCACTTCGCTTAGCCTTCCTAGGTCATAGTATATCCACGAGCGGGACCAAACATCTCCCCGACAAAATACAGACAATAGTGGACTACCCGGAGCCCACATCGTTCAAACAACCTTGCCGTTTCAATGGTTTAGTGAAATTTCACCGCCGTTTCATCCCTAACTGTGTCCGTCTAATGCAAATGCTCACCGACCCACTCAGAGGTGGGGCACGCTTATTCTTATTTTTCAACGGCCGCAAAAATGGCCTTCATTAATTTCAAAAGTGCTGTCGCCTATATAACATCGCTGTCGCATCATCATCCGCCTGCTCATTTGGCACTAAGCGTGGATGCATCACACGTGGCTGTGGGAGCGGTTCTGCAGCAGCAACTCTGTGCCCACCAACCTTCTTCTCTGAACAGTTACAGCCAACTTGGTGGCGGTATAGTGCTTTCGGAAAGCGGCTGTTATCAGTATATCTCGACATCCGACATTTCCAACATGTCCTTAAAGACAGGGACTTCATCGTCCTTACAGAGTACAGGCCGCTAGCGTACGCTTCACGCTCTTCAACCGACAGGTATTCACCCAGAGAGACCAGACACCTGGATTATATCGCTCAGTTCACGACCGACATTCGTCATATTTCTGGTATTGCGAACCCAGTCGTCGATGCTCTCTCGTGCATCAATGCTACAATGAGCACGACAGAAAGCTCAGTCGATCTATCGGCGATCGCAGCCGCGTAGGACAACGATCTGAAAATAGAACAACGTCGCCGGTCCAGTTCTCTTAAGTTAGAAAGTGTTCCCATAAATTCCTCCGGGGGGACGATTATTTGTGACACTTCACAAGGCATCCCTCGTCCGGTTATTCCATCGGTCTTCCGCCGCCGAATTTTCGATACTTTGCACATATCTCACCCTGGCATACGTTCAACAGTCAAAATGGTCACACAGCGCTTCTTCTGGCGCAATGTCGATCGCGACGTCCGAACATTGGCGAGAGCGTGCATACACTCATCGTGCATACATTCATCCTCACACGCGCACCCCAATGGGGAGTTTTGCAGCTCCCGATGAGCGTTTTACCATGTGCATATCGACCTGGCCGGATCTTTGCCACCCTCGGAAGGGTATACTTACATCCTGACGTGCGTAAACAGGTTTACACGTTGGCCAGAAGCTACACCAGTTCCGTATTGGTCGTCGGAAACCGTCGCATGCGCCTCCGTGTGACGGTGGATTGCTCAGTTTGGTTGTCCTGCTGTAGTGACCAACGATCACGGGTCACGTTTTGACTTGGCCTTCACATCACTCTTCAACGCACTAGGCTGTAGTAGAATTCGCACAACAGCTTACCACCCGGCAGCCAACAGGTTAGCTGAGCGTTTTCATCGGCAGTTGAGAAGTTCACTATCCGCTGGCAACAACCCTTCATGTCACGAGGTTTTGCCACTAATCTTGTTAGGTATCCGCAACATGCTGAAGGCAGGCCTACATACCACCCCCGCCCAGCTAGTCTGCGGGTGCTCCTTCCGTTTACCCGGCGAGTTGGTCGCCCCACGCGCAACGGCGCCCATCAACTTCGCGGATTACGGCGAGCGGTTATCCCAGCACATTAGACGGCTCCGACCGACCCCACCGAGGGAACCAACGACGCCAACATACGCACATCCTCGTCTGTCCACTTGTTCTCATGTTCTGGTTCATGCGGTTACTCCTCGACGGCCTTTGCACCAGCCGTATGCCGGACCGTTCCGCGTACTCGCACGCTATGCTAAGACTTTCGTGTTGGAACGCAATGGTAAACGTGAGATGATCTCTATCGATAGACTCAAGACAGCGTTTATAGAATTACTCGATGAGAAAACTGGTTCGCGAGCAGCAAAGCCCTCTTCGGCCGGTACATTACCTAGCGTTCGTACAGATTCGGCTTCAGTTGCGATTCCGCCTGCCTCGACGGAGCCAAGTCTCCAGAGCAGACACGGTGGAGATTTGCGGAGGCCAGTGCGATTCGCAGATTACGTGAACGTCCGTCGTATTTAATTTTTGTTGTTGTTGCACTTCCTTACCAAGTTGATTTTAGATGGCCTGATTTACTTCAACGGTCATCCTATATTACTGCCGGACCATGGCGACTCTGAACCATTCCACTGACTTCAATTTCCGAGTGTTTAGCTCTACTCCTGTCTTCCGTCTCGGAAAGCGTGATGTAGTACGAAATAACGTATGTGGTGTTGTATATATTTGTTGATAGTTAGATGCGAACTAATTATTGCCTTTGAGACAGTAATCAAGCACCATCCGCGGTCGGGTGCCATTGATGAGAGCCGGCTGTTTTGGATGTTGATCTCAGATTCATTGTTTGGTCATGATCGCGTGGCGCCTCAAGTGTGAAGCTCACGTTGGTAAGTTAAACGCAAGTATAGTCGAAATCTTGTGACTTATTATTCTGTCAGGTTACTGGAAAGACTGCGAACAAATGCTTATGCGGCTTCCTATCCGTGATAAGCAGTGGACTCATTTGGGGAGCTTTTGAAAGTTGTGAACGAGCAGTAAATTTGATTGTGTTGGACCACCGACCACGTCGGTGGCCTCAGCCATATCTGATTCTTTTATCCGATTTCCTTCTTATGTTCAGCACGCAAGGCATTGTGTTTAAACGCTGTCCGTCTCCAATCTGCCATTCCTGTTAGTTTCCTGCGCTTATATACATGATATGCGTCTTAATTTAGCCACTTGAAACGGACAGCTTATTACTCCGTTTCACTCACGTTTTCAGTTAACCACTTATGTTCGTCTACACGCAAGCATGGCCACGCATTTTCTCTTTGAACCACTCGTGTGGCGAATTATGCTTCATTGCTCCGTCGGACAGCTACGTCTAGTATCACGGTGTGATTCCTTATCACGCGCCGAACGTTAAGAAGCCCATCCGTGAGGATTTAACACCGCTGTTGGAATAACTATCTGGCGTAGGGGATAATGGACGCATGCAACGGTTGGACGAAGTCGTACATTTTGCAAAACAATCACGAAACACCTTGATAGTCAGAACGATGCGCAACAGCAACGAAGTACTTAGTTCCTTGTACGAACTTCAGACAGTTTCTTTTAGACAAATGGCTGTCATTGCCGTTCACCAACTACTAGCGGCATTTACGTTCCGTTGAGTAAGGGTACATGCTTACCAGATCCTGTGACTCAGTCGATCTTTTTAACACTCTATCAGCCGTCAACAACGTACCCACGGTGAAACCGGATCAGGTCGCAACGATCTACCCCTTGGATTCACGGTGGAGCGTCAGTACCATGATTCAAACGATCTTAGAGGCAGAACGGTGTGTGTCTAGTCTACATCGGCCGTGGTATCACCCACCGAACCTGTTCGTACGACTTCTCTAGGTCGGCCGATCAACATTAAAAAAAGCGATTCATGGGATATGAATGACCGGCGCTGATTAGCTGATCGTAGGTCTCCCTAGTTTGGTCTGGAGCTGCAGAAGCGTCCAGTTCCACATTGGATGTCGGTGTTTCTTTAGATATGGGAAGTAGAGCGGCAGCGGATCACCCGAACATGTGAAAAGAAATAACTGAATATCCAACATAGGTTGGATAAAGTGTTCATGGGAAAAACTCTGGGATTCTAGCATTCCGAGTTGGTTGCGCGCCAGCAGTCCAGTTGATTCGACACAGATCCCCCGCGGTGCGCCAAACAAAGAACCGGAAGCCAGAGTGCGTCAAAATCATAGGTCCATCTCTGTTAGGTTGCTGTTTTCAGTTTATGTACACTGTGAATTCGTGATACCTAGATTTCACGATTCTTCTTCTAAATGGAAGGCTGAGGGCGCACATTGCGAGGTGATTCTGGGCAGCTAGAATTCTTATGACGATCGTTCACGGTGGACGTGAACAAGGCTGCGGCCCTACTAGACCGACCACAACGTGTCTGTTCCCCATTCCCCTGTTGCATGGGATTATTATCCTGCCTGACTGTGCCATCCCAACCATTGTTCTACCGGATGTGGACGCGAGCTGTGTGGCGGAAGTTAACTGGACCATTCGTGCTCGATTCAAAGGTTCCGGTTAGCCGGAGAACTCCCACATTATCGCATTCAACACTCTGATCGTTTTTTAGCGGAGGAGCTCTGTAGCGATCCTATTTGTTTATTGCTAATTGTGTTAATGTTAAGATTAATATTTGTAATTGTTTCCCCAAATAGTGTATGCGTTTAAATGTTTCTTTAAAAGAGTATGGTTACCGGCATGCCACCCGCGCACTCGAACGTACAGCTTCGCTGCCTGTTCGCTTGTCGTTTCACTGTACTAACGTTTCATCTTGCTATTCGTTCACTCTCACGTTGATTTTGCGTGTCCGCAATATATTTTTGTCTACCCGTTGTGTTATTCGTAACTGGCCCGTCATAGCCAGTTTGCACTCTACACGCACCGGCTAGACCACATAGTTAGCAATCTAAATGCCTCAGATACTATCCGCCATCGGACTCACTCCAGTCACACGGATCTCTTAGCCGTCGGAACGTTCACTTATACGGTAACAGCGGAAGTTCACAAACGTTTATGCCGCGGAAGTAAAGTGGTGTTGTTTAACGTGCCTGGTGAAATACCTTTGTTGTCCTTAAAAACGGTCTTACTCCAGGCCATTAAGATGGGAGAACAAAGGTGTTATTGTTTAAGACTCCTCAAGAAAACACAGCAAAAATGCTGTCGACACATGAACTTTTAACGAACAAAGTTGTCAGATGAGAAGAGCGAATCAGGCTTGACACGGACTTTGAACCCATAAAGGGGCTTGAAGGAAAAACCCACTCCAAAGGGACATATTCAGCTAATATTTCCAAAGTTAGGAAAAACTTATGTAATCTCACTGAGTTGACTGTCGATCTAGACTACTCCACGAATTCTCTTAATCAGCAAGTTGCGAAAGAAAAAACAGCGTCACTGTGCCCATTCAGAAGGATACCGAAAAACACACCACGTTTATCTCTGTTGATGCCAGACGCGCTCAAGTTTCCACAGGGAGATCAACGGTTAATGTCAAAAACAACTACCTTATTTCTCAGCGACTCTCTCACTTTCAACCGAGGTGTTGACTGAAAAGAGTCCTAAACCTAAGACACCCGAATTCACGCAAAGCACCGAGAGCAGCATCTTAAATTCCTCCTGGTAACTAAGCGACCGAACGTGCACAGTCAACTTCTTACTACTGTGGGGATTTTCCCCCATTACTTAAAGTAACTGTGGATAGCAAACGCAAATCCAAAACATCTGAACAAGACTCCGAACCAAGAGTAAGACCTGTACGGTGCTTGCCAGAGAATAACATTTCGGACTTGTAACATGAGTGTAAATCAAAAGCACTTCGCGAGGACCACAAACCTTGTTCTAGAAACCTTATGCTAGAAAACAACGCTTCGTAGATAAAACTGCACAGCCCAGCCCCTTGTTTTCATGCCAACCTACAACTGTACTGGATTTAACGGCTTCTATCCACTACCCAATAGCCCCGTAGTAACTTACTCTCTTACTCAATATATGGGTGGTACGAGCAACCAAATACATTACCACCTGATTATGTTACTAACTCAGGTGCCATCCACACCAGTCCTTTTTTAGTGCACCCCCCGATATTTCATCAGCCGCTACCTGCCTCCCATCTCCCACCCCGTCATCCTGCCATAATGACAACTCTTAGCACTTTCTACCGTAGAGCCAAGACTCCGCCGCAACTACACGGATATGAGCGGAAAGTTGGTACATTCCACAGACCGGACCTCTCCATATGATATTGTGAAACCCGCTGCTCCATCTGTCTTGAAGTTCTTAGGCAGCTTCAATGTTGTGCCTGACAAAAGGGGTTCCATTAATTTGTTACCCACGAAAGGAAGGTCACTGGTAAGATGCACATTTTTAAATCTGTTATCCTCTTATCGTAAATCCATATCAATCTCGTGACTGAGGCTTGGTGCTCCCTTGATACTCCATACAATCAGATGCACATCGTCGGATACCACGTGCTTCGTGGAGATCGTCTCACAGGACGAGGAGGTGGATGCATTATTTACCTGGAAGGGCGGTTTTCCTCAGTAACACTTGATGAGCCTATTCTCCATGAAAACAAAGACTTTGGGTGGGGGTTTCCATTGGTTGTCACCAGCTACTTATAGGATGCATCCACAGACCACCCAATACTATCATCAGTGATTCGACTGACTTTGTGGCGACAATGAATCATATGTCAAACATGTGTTGTAAACAAGGGCTAATAGGTGGTGACTATAACATGCTCATTATCCATTGAGCCTCATTCTGAGCTTCATTAACACAATCCGAATTTCTATCATGCATGCAAGTGAATGGATAGAACCAACATGTCAGAACGCCCACCAGACGAAGGCATATATTAGATCTCACTCATCATAGGTATCATGTATCTAAAGATAACTGTTCTACAACGGTTTCCAGGAAGGGGCCACAATGTTGTCACGTGTCTATCTGATCTCGATATGGCTACCCAGCTGAGAGTTTTATTTCATCGTCCGATCAGATTTACTTATTGGAATGCTATCTTAGCCCTACTTAGATCTCCAAATTGGAACCCCTTTCTTCCCGCGTCAGACCCAAACATAATTAACGGGGAATTTGTCAAACATCTGACATTTTGCCTCAACGTTTTACTCAGAGAACAAACCAGTCAGCCAGGAGTTCGCCCTCTTCTGGCCACGAGTCGTACCAGAGTCCGCCCGCACCACACACTGGAGTCGTGCCGACTCCGGCCTGACCATGCAGAGAGTCGGACACAAAATTTGCGAGCCAACATTTCGCCGGCTAAAATTACGTAAAATGATATCTTAAAACAATTTTCGTGCTTCCAAACCTAGCTCACGCCTACCAGCCTATCGACTAGAAACCATGTATATAACGCACCCAGTCAACCATACACTAAATCTTGTGCTTCAGCGGACCGAACCTTTTTGCTTTCCTGGCAAACCGTGCCAGTGGAAAAACACGCGCCAGTCACCGCTGGATGACAACGAGAGCAAGACCGACAATCCACGAAACATAAATATATTGTGTACGGGATAACTGAAGCTTTCTTCCTTTCGCTCGTCCAGGTTTACCGTTTATTTTGCTGACCCACTTGAAGGAACAACCTGATAAGAAGATATTACGTGATGACATCTTACAATAGCTTACTTTATGGTGAGCATGCCCACCATAAAGTCAAAACATGTCGACTTATATGTACACGGTAGAATCCATACTGCAAAAGCGACTGGCAGATATAAAATGCTGATGCCGAGGTATCGATAAACACTAGATTTCGCCCTAGCGATGCAAGTGAGCGAAATGTTAAAACACAGAACGTCAGACGAAACTCCGTCATGTAAGCGAAGTGAAACTTGCGCTCCCTGGCGCGCAGAGATATATGAAACTTGTGCAGCTGATGAGGCGGAGAAATTCCATGTGGGGCCCGGCTGTAAATGTTGTTACTCTCAAAGTCAAAACGGTTGTTGATGACCCTGTTGCAGTAGGCGAAATCCTCGACTCACGTATCGCTGCTTCGTTTGGCAAAGAGCACACCTCATCACCTGTTATTACATTGTCGAAAACAAATAAAGTTTTGAGTAATGTTCTGAGTGATGTTCGAAGTATTCGCTCACAGTTAGCTGCCACTAAATTCCCAATCCATCATTCAGTGCTAGTCGTGGACCGTGATTTCTTGAATCATTGTGAGGCAGAAGAATATTTCATTGCATATTCCACTTTGTTAACTTGGTACAGGAAGCAGGAACCGAAGTCGCCGGAAGTTGTGTCAGAGACACATAGTTGATTGTTTTATCCGGTCGTTAACCGAAAACGACCTCATCGTGGGTTATTTTTAGAAATCGGTCTAGTCGCTCTTGTGATTGGCTACATGTTAGTGAATGGATGGAGAGATGGTAAACGTCTACGTGAACGAGCATGCATATATGGTTTGCCGGGCCAAAAGGGGCATTTTTTATTTCCAGGGAATGGATTATATTGGGGCGAATTAGGCGAAGCATGAGACACGTGGTGCAACTAAAGAAGGTGAGTTCCTCCACATGTACGTCCAAAGTTATCTCGCAGATGTCAGATTTGGTGGAAAGAATGACGAGGACTTTGTCTGATACGCGGTTTCAGCCATTCGGAAGGACGCCCAGTACGCATGCAAACCAACGGTTACATTCAGTGCTGAAAGAAAGCTGGGGTAGTAAGTGCCGGTTGCCACAGAGTTCAAATAGATCATTCACGAAGATTTCCGCACGTGTTCGTTCTCGGTTATTTCACTGTGTTCAAGCATGTTTCAGCATGGGGTGTGGTTTGCTTCTGCACGCAATCTAGAAAGAATGGATGGGAAAATGTTGGAAAGATCCCACAAGATCGCGAGGAACGACGTGATGAACAATTGTGTTTGATAATTCTTTCTCAAGTCAATGAAATTACATAGGATTTCAATCAAGGCGTCATGAGACAAACCGTATAAACAGAGGCTGACTGTTAACGAATGACAGTGGCTACTACTAAACTTCACACGATAATTAGTTTGGCCCAGACCGGACGTTGACTGGGTGTTGTGTCACACCGTCAAGGTCAAATGTATGTGTGTGGTTAGACTGGATGTGATTGATCTGTGTCCACGGAAGTTGCGGGGACTGAACAAACGTCTTTTGAGAGCACAGATTAGGGTTGCGTAATCTGATTGCAATCGATTGGGCAGTCGCCAGAATACGCTGACGGACTGTTTTTGGTTGAGCGTTGGCCATTCTGTAGATAACCCGGAATGCTTTGTTAACTTCTCTGCAGTAGTTGGTGTCAGCTAGATGCGCAACAATGGCGCTGGCAACTGATTTACGGCTACCGGTTCCGATCCAAGCTGGATGATGTTCTTTGATCCTTTTCGACAAGCGCCTAGTCGTACGACCAACATATTCTGCAGTACAACAGCAGCATGAAAATGAATACACGAGCATCGATTGATCGTGGTCTGATAGCTTGTCTTTCAGGCTTAATCTTAACACCGGCATTGTTGTGAACCAACTTCTTAAGGTTGCTGCTGGGAAAGTGCTTCTAAGTGACTGGTACATGCACCGGTTGAACCTATCTGCTACAGCATCCCCTTAAAACGGGAGTTTTATAAACACGACCTTTTTTCAGCTGTGGACATTACCTCATGCGGAATGTTGATCTTCATACTTGAATTGATGAATTGTTCCGGGTAACCGTTTTCCCTCAATAGATTTTCAACCGTTTTCAATTCCCGCTCAATTGCGTCCTCTGAACAAATCTTTCTTGCTCTAGTTGCCAGGCATTGAGCTAGATTTTGTTTCTGTTTGAGAGGCACGAATCTGTTGAAATTTGTGTATTGTTCTGTCCAGGTGGGTTCACGATATACCGACCTACTCAGTGTACCCTCTCGACGTCTGGTCAATTTGACGTCTAAGTAATGAAACTCGTTGTTAGATTCCTCCTCTGAGGTAAAACGCAGTGAAGCATGTGCTGCATTAAAAACCCGGAGAAGGGTTGTCAACTCATCTCTTGACTGTGTGACAACAAATATGTCGTTTATGTATTGGCGGTACATGTGGAGACTCTGGATGGTTGACTGTATTTGGGATTCTAATGTACCTATGAATGCATCTGCCAGTAGTGGACCTAAAGGGGATCCCATTGCTACTCCATCCGACTGTCAATACAGTTCGCCACTGAACATGAACTGAACGTTGAGGGTACACCGCGAAAGTAATGCTTTTAAGTCTGATTTTTGTAATGCAAACATACTTTCCGGTTGTTCTGTCCGATCGCATAGAAAGTTGATTGTCTCCACCAGCGGAACATTTGTGAATAGCGAGGCGACATCAAGGCAGCCCATGTACCCGCGACTAACATTGATATCCCACGCGAAGTCCACACAATCGTAAGTATCACGGAGACTGTTTGGGCGCAATTTCTGTCGTATAGGCTCTAGTATTTTTGCCAAGCGGTTAGCTGCTGCGTGATATGGTGAATTGCGCATAGCAAGTATCGGCCTAACTGAACCACCACTTTTGTGGGATAATGGATCCAGTTGGTTTCACCCGGTAAAACCGAGATTGTGTGATACGGCCCTTTTGCATTAGCCAATGTAAGGATTTGGTGACTTAATTTTCAACAAGTTCCGTTTTGTCTTTCTCATTTTTCGGCTTCCTGAATTTGCTATTATCTGAAAGTATCGATAGCATCTTCTCGGTATAATCAGATCTATTCAGAATCACAATCTCGACGCATTTGTCTGATCGAGTGAGCAAGATATCATGTGCACGTAAAATTCTTAGAGCATCCAGATGCTTTCGAGTTATCGGGCTCTTATGAGATAAAGCTGATTGGCGATATTTGTACCAGTCACTGACGAACTCGGATTTAAATTGCTGAAGATTGGCATCGGACGAGCGACTTCTTTGGAGCGCTTGGTTGAATAGGTTGTAAAATTGAAGTTCGATTTTCTAAATGATCATATTTACGAAGTGGGTATCAAAGCTTAGTTCCTAACGGTAACAGTTCAAGTGAAGCATCGTCAAGTACAACCTTGGACAAATTATGAACGTATCTTTCCGGATTCCTTAGAAATTGTGATTGAGGTTTCACGTCGCTGAGACCCCGGTCAAGTTTTAACTGCTTCTTTCTCGTCTGTTTGGACACTAGTTTACCCACGCATATCTGAAAGTTATGAAGTTTCGTTGTTGTTGCCGCTGACAAACATTCTTCTCCGTTTCTGTCGCGATGGACTGTGCCGTATCTAACTGATTGAGGGTATGACGTTTCGATGATATCGCATCCAGCCAAATGCGACATCTACAAAGGACATTCCAGTAAAGTTTTGGGTAAACATTATTTCAGTTGCACTTTCTCAGACATTCGACAAAAAATTCGCCTCTGCAAGCCTGATGCTGGAGCTAATATATCTCTTGAGCTTCTTGATGACCAGTGGGTCCTTGGATTTACGTGGCTGTCGAAGAAATCCCATAAGATCAGAAGTGACTAGGTGACGAACAATTGTTTTCGATAATTCTTTCTCAAGTCAATATATTTACATGGGTTTAATCAGGGAGTCATAAATCCAACCTCATAAACAGATAGGACTATAATTTGGCAACTTTGGAAACTGCTAAGTTAAATCGACGGCATTGTTTCGCTGTCTGCTAACGTGTAACATCAACACCTCTTGATATCCTAAAGAGGCAATAGGTATTACTTACTAGAGGGGGTACACAGATGGTGTAGTTGTTTGCCAGACAGCGTGTAATCTGTCGTATGAACGAGTAATACCTTCCTCAGCGAGTCTCCTTTTCTAACCTTACACTTCCTTACTTGCAAATAGTCAGATTCACACGGCAAATATTCAACGGAATGATATTCAGGTGCCCGACAGCAAGCCCCATGCTAATGCCGATTAACAACCTTTAATTAACTGGAACGCACACCGTATAATTCACTGTTGGTTTCATTGTTCATACGTGCTAATGACATTACTCTGGTCCACTTGAATGAGATCACCGCAGTTAAATTATTCCGCGCTATAACTAATTGCCTCGACAAATGTCAGAGCTATTCTAACGTAGCTCACAGCCTCTGAGTGGTGGAACATAACTCCACATATCTGTATCAAACTATTCAATTTGATATTACGAGTGTGTAGACTTGTTCTTTGGTATGTGAATATGGTAAAATATTGACCAGGATTTTGGTACTAAACCATGGGGTTGTTCAAAACTTTACGAAATTCAGGTTAGGATTCACCGATTATTTATCCTGTCGTTGGCAGCACAGCGTGTGTAGATGAGGATGGACTATGTTTCACTTGAGAGGCCTTTGAACTCATCCACAGTATCTCGGTGCTGCCCTTCTTTCTATTCAACAATCTTGTGTCCGCGTGATTGGTCGTCGACTTTTCGCATACGCGCTCGGTGCGTGTCTATCGATCGATCGCCACCATTTGGATTGACCACCTTATCGACCGTGAGAAACAATCGTACACA
This sequence comes from Paragonimus westermani, assembly GCA_008508345.1. NCBI lineage: Eukaryota > Metazoa > Platyhelminthes > Trematoda > Plagiorchiida > Troglotrematidae > Paragonimus > Paragonimus westermani. The sequence goes on along the minus strand of QNGE01001219.1, from coordinate 2,039 downwards.
CGTCCCTTGTTCACACACTGCGTACTGCTTTACGTTGAGCAGATTTCTGCGCATCAATTTATTTTGTTGTTGCAGTAAGCCGTTTTATCATCCTATTATCATTCTGTTAGGTGTCAAACGAAACAATCTGCCGATGGACCTAAATTGATTGGATTATGGAGGATTTCCTCATTCCCCATTTTCTAACTAACCTACAGATAAGCCTACTGCCTAGCAGGGTCTACGAAGGGAAGCTACCTTTACTAATTACGCTCATCTCATTGCTATGCCCAGTAATAACCAGAACGTGAGTGGTATTTTAAAAATTAACTTATTCCCTTACTATCTCGGTCAGAAAGGAAAACGGCACTTGGAAAACTTACGATTACACACCGAACAAGACTTATCATCCCAACTGGAATCTCTGAGTGGCACATGGAGAGGACGACATGTTTTTACAGCACGCTATAAGCTCCATACGGTACGACAACACGCTAATGAATTTGTCAGAGACTTTATCTCACGAGTTCTCTCAACTCTCCCAGACTTGGCTTACGGACAGAGCCCATAGCATCTCGTCAAACAAACAACACTTATCCAATGACTTACTACTGGCGTTTATGACGAGGAAGCGCGTAAGCAATTGTCTTTCGAAGGTGAACAACGCTCAACATGGGAGAAAGCTCCACTTTGCTAATTTGGTCGAAGAACTCACAAATCTTTCCCTCATTCAACCTACCTTAGACAATGATTTTAACAAGGTTACAAGTCAAACACCGTAAGGAGTTTCGTTGCTATCGTTGTGGTGAATATCACTCGAAACAGACTGATTGTCCGCACTTGAATTCGGTTTGTTGATGTTGTCAGAAGAAAAGTGATATTCAGAAAGCGTGCCTTTCTAAAAGCAATGCTTGCAAATTATCCACTTCCGGGTCAACTAATCTAACCGAGGGAGAATTGAATATTTAATATATCAACAACACATCAATCAAAACCTTAGAACAACGTTAGTAACATTGTTTATTGCCTGTAAATTTTAATGTGTATCATAACACGATATCATTCGACTGAATCATAAGATGACGAAATAATAAATAGGTCCCTTTTTTGTATTCCATCTTCAGACCACATACACTGCAAATGTATGAATAACAGATTTTCCAGTCGTTCTCCATTTAACATCTGTGGCCCATGTTTAACATGTGTCTGTGTTCTCGCATTCTTCCTACGCCTTCATACCATACATTGGTAAGATCGACTCTACGGAAGCCTGTCAAAATGAAGAAAAAACGTTCTCATGCACAATTTACGAAAGTTTACATGGATCAATCAAAGGTAATCGAGTTGTCCAGTATAGACCGATGCGACGCTCATTGCGCCGACAATTTTACTGGCTTCCTAGGCGTAGGTGTAACCTATCCGACGTACACCGATTCGAAGTGGTTGACGGCAAACAAATACTCCGGAAATGAATGATAAACGAGTGAGGAGGGATGACGAATTTTCGAAGCGGTTTTTCTTGAAAATTGTCAAGGATGATCAATTTTGCTCCTAGACAATAAGGGATTGGAAAAAGATGAGAAAAAACAAAGCCCACAGTTTCTAAGGCTAAAGCGTTGATTTGAAGGCATAAGTAAAGTTTACATAACATAAATACGAATATAAAATTTGATGTGCATGATCAAAGCTACCAAGGGTGGATATAGGTTATTGTTGCTACTTCGTTTTTATGGTAAAAATAAAGTAATACATGTGTGACTACTTGTCCCCACCGGAGTTTCCGATAAATGATCGCATCTAGTTTAACGTACTCAAAAATGGGTTTTCTGCGCACAGGATTGAGCAAGCTTTGGTGGATTGTGATGACGCTGGCAGAGTCGAAAATATCATTTGGACCCCTTCCAAACAAAGGCCGTGAACTCCGTAAATCGAATGAAAGGACTCAGGGGCGATGACACCACGTGGTGTTTTGATTAAGCTTAAGACAAACACCAACCTGCTCTGCTTGAGCAACCAGCGGAAGAGTCACAACAGATGATGTGCTTGGATATATTATGATA
>QNGE01001218.1:132879-168619 GCA_008508345.1 Paragonimus westermani | reverse complement strand
CCTATAACTAACAGCTATGTGGTCTATCTGAGACCAGGTCTGACTCAGAGAGGGAGGGCGCCAAGTATAGCAATGACGCGCACGATGCCTAACACTAGTGCTGGCTAAAAGCAGCCTATGCTCAGTGCACAGCTGTTGTCCGAGCCATGTGATGCTATCCAAAACCTGCCACCTAGACGAGATTCGGCCTCACCAAGGCGGCCGACCTGGGCGTTCATATCTCCGGCCAGAACGACTATATCAGAACCACGTGTGGACCGGAGGAGAGCGGCCAGATCCGAATAAAAGACGTCCTTGACGCCGACGTTACTACAGTCAGTTGGTGCGTAAGCAGACACAACGAGCCATCACAGCACGTCAAGGTCCAGTCTCATCGTGACGGATTTCCAGTCACCGCCGATGACAGTCGAAACGCAACCGCAGAGGACCCGGCCATCCTACAAGTCATGGGATACGTTCGAACTCGTTGGCCCAACGTTCCGTTGTCCGTTCTGGTTGATTACGTTCTGGAAGCGAGGGTAACCTGTCTGACATTTTTTGTTGATATGGCAACAATGAGAAAATCTGAAACGTTGGATTCTGCTACGGGATTAGCCTCTGGATGCTTCTGTGGTCAGTAGGCTCGATCAGTCAATCCTCTGCGATCTTTCGGGAATTTGGTATGTCATTCTGCTTGGGAAATGTTCTGCTTCCAAGTTTCCTTAGGAAATAGTAATATTCGTTGGAAATACCACTGAAAAACACCAGCGATTCCCTGGTGAGATTTCCGATCTAGCGGAGCTGACCCGTTCTATAACAACTAACACCCATCGTAGTCTAGTTTTTCAGTCTGTGCGAAACACCATATCCAAAGAATCTGATTTGTTTGACATAGATTATGCTTTTATCCTCGTTAGATGTTACGTTCGTAATGCTAAAACCGACACAACTGGAAAATTTCGTATACATTTTCCCTATCTTTGAAAATGTACATGCATCTACGAGCGTGAAGCGGTTCATAGCTTGGCTGTAATCGATATCCATCCTTCCTTTGTATCGATCATCAATGACAACTAAAAGTTGGGCGCTCCTGGGGGAGTTGGACGGCTCAGGAATGCGCTACTGCCCACAAACTGGATTCTTGTTTTTCTGAGCAGACCCACGTACTCCTGCCCTAATAGCACTTCAGCAGATAGATGGGACAACTTTGGAAGTTTCAGATTCCATCAAGTTTTGTTACGTAGATTTAAGTAACAGTAACCGTAGTGGACGCTATGGATTATAGAACTATGTAGGCATTCCCTCTTAAGACGTTGTTTCAGAGTTAAAAATGTAGCTGTTGGAATTGTCAATATCGTTGAGCTTGTTGGGATATCCTATTAATAAAACCCGCACAACTGCGTCCGACAAGCGCCGAGGAGCATGGTGTATACAATGAATAGACATTGCACCGGATGTGAACATGCTTATTCCTAATTCCCCTACAGGATCCGTCTGGCACATTCACTGCCACGAAAGGTGTGTTCCATGTCTGTTTGTTGTTTCGTCCGTCTGCCTGTTTAATTTTCTTATGAGGGAAATAACTATTGTTCACTACACTCCGAATGTAAGTGTTGGCCTCCTATCCATCTGAAATATCAGTGATACGGCATTGCTGTTTAACACTTTTTACTTGTCCTGGATAACATGGAGAGCTCGTTCAAGTTTACCATGATCACGTAGATTCACCTGCGTTTCACGAAGTTGTGGCGGTTGCTGATTTAGTAGGTGTATGATGATCCACTTTTCCATAGATAAGATGGTGTGCAACCCAGCCCGTCATCAGAAAAAATGGCATTTTCCCTAATGCTCAAGGGGCTGGTGCATGAGGCGGCCATAGTCTCTACACTATCCCATTGCTGCGGGAAGTGATTGTTCAGAAGGGAGAGCATAAACTGTCTGTAAATATTACATCGATCCGCTTCCAATTTTACGTTTTAAGTGGCATCAAGTGTAAGGAGTGATGCTCCTAGGGATGGCAGGATGCTTGTTCGTTCACTCAGTTCGTGCAGATGTGGTAGTTTGCTGGTCGCTTCGAAATACATTGATACCCACTCACTTTCATTGCAAAGAAATTGACACAGACACTGAACTGTCTGTCATTCTGTGCTTACTGCGATCGCTTTGATCGAAACGTTACTTTCATATTATGTACCCTAATTACTGTTTACTTTTGGCATCGTTGATGTACCATATGTTGCTACTGGTTAAGGGTGTTTCTGTTTCCACATGCTCTCTCGCGGTTTATTACTATGTTCGCTGTTCTATAGACCCGGGTTGAGTTTGTAGATATGTGATATGGGTTGGCGCTGTTTTGTATTAAGAGTCCTATGGTTTGTCCACTTGGTCGTTTGCTATACAGAACTTGCTCGGAACGGGCGATTGGGATTTTTTCACTTGGTGCATGCCACCGGTCGATTAGATACGTTCACATGTGTCCAGATTGCAAGGGTTGAAAGTCTTCAGCCTGGCATAAACGCGAGCGAATTATGGAAAGTAACCGGGTATATTCATGTTGAATATCAGTGGTATGGCTGCTACTGGGATATCGTAAACGTTACTCTGCGGTCTGTTCAAACTCGGGACGGCAGTTATCAACGCGTATCTGTTAAAACCTGTCTTCATAATACACATATTTTATGGACACGTTCTCATATTTCGTGACGGTATCACGTGCTTAACTAACCGCATAACATTCTTTTTTCTCTTATTGCCTTTATAAGTGTTCCCTCAATTGTTTTTTTATCGTCCGTGACGTCTGTTCACGTACAAGCATTAGTGGGATTTTACGACGCAATGATAGTACATAACGCAATTGGGGAACACCCTCAGAACCGAAAAAGATCTTACACTTAGTGAAAGTGTTCACACCGTTCAAGGCTGGATCAAGTTGTCATCCCTCCCCGGGAATTGTGTACTGTTGATGCTAGGCTCCCACCTACCGCATGCCGAAATGTGTTACATTTATGCTAGATTACACGTCTACTGATGGTTTTCCTGTTGCCCACACTCAGACTCACTAACCGAAATCCGAACATTCAATCGTGATTGGCTAACAGTCAGCGTCGTTCCGGTTGAACGGCGAGTTTATTAGTGCTTGTATGTTTGCTTAATGTGTTGATTGTGCTTCTGTTTACAGAGGACGTTCACCTTAAACTATTAGTTCCTGGCGTTGCCGCAGGAGCAATCATTGGCAGGGGTGGTGAAGCTGTGGAGGCAATCAAACGTACGACAGGAGCGCGTTTGAAAATGTCAAAGGCTAACGATTTTTACCCAGGTTTTGCTACTTTCAATCGATTATCGATAATACACCGTGATATCAGGTACAACAGAGCGAGTCTGCTTGATTATCGGGACATTGAAGGCTTGCATGCAGTTGAATAACTACATCATGAAGAAGATAGCTGAAAGACCTGAACCGACATTCCCCGTGGTTAACCATTCCGTTACATCCACTGGTCCAGTCCCGATCAGTACGGCTAGGCACAATCAGGTTTCCGTTTTGAAGCTCTTCTAATGAATTTCTGTCTTCTTCTGGTAGGTAAAAATTCTTGTTCCCGACAGTACCGCTGGCGTAATTATCGGAAAATCCGGCTCGTATATCAAAAAGATAAAAGAAAAAAGCGGTGCCCTGGTCCAAATTTCTCAGCGTCCAAAAGAGTTGAAATTAATGGAACGTTGTATCGTTGTCACGGGCAAGTCTTGACGCCAGTTCGCTAACATTTTTTTGCAATCGTTCCTGCCGCTAAATTTACAGAGAGTTCTCTTCTTCGTTACATTTCTAGGAGAGTTTGAAACTAGACAAACAGCCATGTCAATGATTTTGGAGAAAATTGCCGAGGATCCCGACTCAGCTAGTTATCCTAATTGCTCTTACACGCAAGTACACGAGCCTGTTGCTAGTGCATTTCCAACCGGATCTCCGTTTGCTGTTGGCCAGAAGGAGGCGGTGATAGCATCCCCGTGCATGTCACTGTCCTGCTCATCTGACATAAACACAAACGGCACCCACGAACCAGCCCATCAGCAGCAGGACGTCCAGTTACTTCACTCGCCAGTAATTTTGAGTATGCCAACCTCCATACACCAGGATACGTCTTCTCCTCCGGGTAGGTTAAATCCGTCAGCGGTTCTGCTCCGGATTATTAGTGTATGTACCTGGCGGGACTCTAGGCGTAATCGCCTCTCATCTTCATGATTGTGTGGCCCCCTAGTCTTGAACTGTTGACACAGTTTCATTGGTAATGAATGAATTTGATCATTTTTACATAAATGTCTTCTAATGAACGATGAGCTTTAAGCCCCCCTTATATGGCTGAACTGAAGTTCAAATGACCGCCAGTTTATTGCTTGCCAACGGTTGTGTTCAAACTTTGAGTTTTGTTGGTTTGCGTGACTAGATATCGATGCTTATAACTCTTCTCGCTTTCTAGAGTGAATCACATTCATTTTCTCTGTGATTGCACGGCTTCCACCAGTTTAGCGCGGATTCACAATGAAGCCCGTTTGCAGCATAGCCAACCCTCATCTCCCTGGATTAGGTCACTCATGAATATTCGTCCTTTCACAGTTGGATTATAGGACCTTCATCTGTCGAGTTAGCAACGACCTCTTATCATCGGTCTTTATATGGAACAATGGGTATCACTCGTGCTGCTGACGTGAATTTTATATGGGCCAGACTGCGAAAAAGGTTCTTTGCTTGGCCTGGTAATCAGAATTATGTTAACCACTCGAATTTAAGCCAAAGAACACGACGACCATGTACTACATCGGTCGTATCACAAACGTGCGTCGATCGTATCAGTACTTTTCGCATCCTGATAAACATTAGAACGGTGTTTGACGGTGATGTTTGATTGCCATACAAACGTGCTATGGGGAGAAAAGGCAAACATTAGTAGAACAACTAGAAGGAATAAAGTTCGATACATAGGTACCCCATGTCTGAGCACACATACTCAACCACAACTTTTTTGCACCTTGCTAGAAAATAATGCAGTTCCAGGCGTAGATAAAGCGTCATTGCTTCCTTGCAAATTTCACCACATCACCCCACTGCTCGCACTTACTTCACAGCTAGCTCAGCCAAACAACAGTAGAGTTCGCGCCGCTGTGACCATCTCTTCTGTCGTTTGTAGCTATCTATTCTGAGTCACGAGTGTCCCAAACCAACACGTTAACCCCACTTATCATGGTTAACCTATTGATAATTACCTTCATTTATCCATGCCAGATCATTTCTTGTTCACCCTAATCCAGTTGTCCGCATCACCAACAAACCGTTCTCGATGTGAACGACCATTAATTATCAACCTCATTCCATTCTTCCTCAAGGGTGGGAGAAGCGAACTTGCTCGACCCTCATTGCTAGATATCTGCCACGTAACGTCATCACTACTCACCCGCTAGTGCTACCCGATGAGTGCGGTTAACCACAGCCACCAGTGTTTGAATGTCTGAACATAGTTAACTTCCTCCACTATTGTTGGCCGCATTGTTCCACTGTAGGACAACACCATATATTTGTGTCCCACAAGCTTCAGATTTATGTTTCGCCGTCTCCAAAGGTGACCTGTCTTACAAGAGCTTCTGTTTCTCACCGCTTCCAAGGTGCGCGAACCGGCCAACGTTATCCATGAATTTATCAGTTAAGATTAGGTTTACCTAATCACTACAGCCATAGAGATGAACTCTCTGACTTAAGGCTACATGACGCATTCCAACAACTTGGCAGAACGCGAGATGTCTAAAGTCGTCCCTCCTGTTTGTAAAATGTTGAGCAACACCTTGTTACTCGAGTAGTTAAGATCTGTTCATCTTCTACCAGGTACTAGGCCTATAATGGCATGCATTAATGAATGATGTCACTGTACTTTTGATATTGGTACACCACACTACTGAGTTCAGAAAGTTATGTCGTCAATCGAACATTCGGCCATGCTATTAACAGGCTGTGCTTCAATGACCGGTGATCCTCCAAACAAACAGTAACTCATCTGTCAACGTTCAGGAACTGCGTTGCACGTCTTTTCAGACATACCGCTGTGATAATCTTTTCAGGCAATTTAATCCTATCAATCTTCTGGGGGATAGGGTGTTCGCCCATGATTTCTTGCACAACTCTGTGCGTTCAGCCGCAATGGCTCCTGAGCTACACACAAGCGTGGCGACTTGTGTTTGGCAATAAATCGGTGCCACCATCCCCCTCGTTGGTCTGTACTGGCTCTGCTGATTAAAAGAGGATTTCGGTGATGTGCCCTGTAAGTAGAGATCGGTCTTGGTGATAAGGTGTGAGGGGATCAGTTGCCCAAATATCAGTGCTCGTTGAGGCAGTTGGTGACCTGGTGGGTGGTGAGTCAAGACCGTAGCTTGTTCTTTTTTGAAACTGTTTTGTCGCAGTTGTATCGACTCTCTTGTCCAGTTTTATTCTCTTGGACTCGCATCCCCGTTTTCGTTTTATACTTGACATCGTACTACCTCTAAAGCACCATGTACATCTGTATAATTGCACGTGGATACACACGTGTACCATCATATTCTCGTGTTTTGCACATTTTCGATTGTATAGAGTTCCAGTCAACAACACCTGCCTTCCACGATCCTCAGCCTTTTTTCATCAGAGGAGACCATCAATTGACCAACATACCGGTCTCGCCTTGTCCGGCGACGCTCACGGCGCTCTCCTCCTTGCAATCACCTACTTTTTCTGCATCCAGCTTTGCTCCCTATGCCAATTCCATATGTCCTTCCTCCACCGCTTCCTTCCCGATGACTTGGTTTCCGGACTCATCGAACGGTGTGTCCTCTCTGACTTCGAGACCAAATGCGACGGCTCTACCATCAGACCTAGTGTTTGCACCCTATGGACCTGTTTTTCCAACAATTTACAGTGACCCGAATATTGCCGCTTTACAGGCGAGTGATTTCTCAGCTTATCAGTGTTTCCTCCTGCATAATATTTGGTGATTATATTTCTGAATTCATTTAACTCGTAGTGTCGATAACTTTAATCGCACAAACCAAACGGTCTGCGTCTTTCCAGTTGCTCTTCTGATAGCACCGAGACGTTGTTGTTCCAGTTCCGCGTCTCTTCGTAGCCGCGACACATTCTGATGTGAATGTTAAACATGCAGTAGGATGGTGGCAGTCTTTTATCCACGCAGAACTTTATGTCTAAACGATGAGGCTAATGCATTCTTGCTTCCTTTTCGAGCGCACATCGCTTTTATTATTGCCTCTTTGTGGTCATAGTGCTGTGCTGACTGTTTCTCGTTCAGGTCCTCTCCAATTACGGATTGGTGGATCCATATATATTGAGTTATTATAGTCAGCAACCTTTTGGCTCACTGACGAATCCTAATTCCAGTGAGCATCCTTCAACATGTCTACTGTATCCACAAGGATCGATCGCGACCTGTCCGAGTTACGATGATTGCGCGACCCGCCAAGAGTTCATGTCTCCTTGCGTGGCCAACGAGTCTTTGACCCATGTCGTATCTCCACATGCACGTTATTGGAGTGGTGGCTCAACCGATTCCGCACTTACTGACAGTTTGACCAGTGTTCGTTTGCAATCCTCGTTCGACGATCGCCTGGTCACTCCTCTGCAAACATCCTCATCGACACAACCTCAGTCTTGTCCCTTAGGAGCCAAAAACCTGTCGTGGATTCCCGGATCCACGAGTATTGTACAACGAGGTGGTGAGGGCGAATTTGCCGATCAGACTCCTTTTATCTCACCTATTGTCCAGGTGAGCCTTCCAGATGATTAACTTATTCGCTGTGTGTACTCACGAGGCCTATTTCCACTCAATTTTTAAGCTCCCAAATTTCTCGCCACACGTCTTTATATTTCCATGTGGGCGAAGTCGGTATAAATCATGTCCACTTTCTCGATCACGTACCCAATCAAATAGTTCTATGGCTTGAGCTGTCTTTCTTCCCAACGAGGACGAGAAAAATCCTGAGTAATCTGAGTTCAACCTCGCCGTTGGCTGTTGGTGTGCGTCATAACAGGATTTCCAGTTTGCCAGGTAGAACCTACTGACTTTGTTCAGCGAAACAACCAGACCTTAATGTTGCGGGACCACGTTGTCGTCGAATGACATCGGGGTTTTACACAACGTTTAAGATTTACGATTGATGGTCTCTGGTGCGACCACTGTTGAACTACTATGGGGAGACAAACAAGAGAAGTTTCATTCTTAACATGATACTCGCTGACCTCCATGCGTAAGGTGTAACAGCGGTAACAAAGTTGAAGCTGTTATCCGGCTTCTCGTAGTAAGGTAATATCCGGCCTCATATCCACGTTACTTATCTGACAACAAGCGGTTTCGATATATGGTCTGGGATATAAACATTCAGCTGTTCTGGCCTTGTAATCTAGTCCGGCTTCATCCACAACTATTGGAAGTTGATTATGAATTCATTGTTTGAAGTTATTTAGCATGTTGACAAGGCACAGGTACCCACATTGGCGTCCCTATAAATATGGTGACGGAAGCGTGCGGAGTTAATTGTTTTGTTAATGAGGAACAAGTCGTTTTGGGAACACGTTAACACAACAAAGGCTTCAGTGACTCTTCACGCCACGTTCCACAGCGTTTCTGGTCACAGATGCCAATTCTTTGCTCAACTACCAGAAAGCTGGCAACGTCTTACTTAAGTCGACGTTAACACCATCACTTTTGTTCTCCCTGCTCAGCCTGGACACCGGCTACCGAGCTGCCTTTCTGTGCAACTTATCACAAGTGAACTCAACAGGGCGGGGTTAGCGATGGGTTGGCTTGTGTGAAACACATCCGAATCAATAAATCCTGTATCGCCCGTATGTTTTGGAGTAGCTAGATAAAGTTTGCTTTTTTTCATACATTCTTCACACAACACTGAGAGCTTAACGTTTTTGTTGCGGTGAATCCGGCGCGAAATGTCGATTACCATATTCATTATCAGCGTTCTTTATCCCATTTCGTTAAGCATGTTTACTCACTTCCACGGGAAACCACAATTATTTAGGTTTATTGTCAGTTCCAGTTTGTCACTTTTTCGTGCTCCCTAAGAATTCCATGGCACTCTAAGTCTGCTCGCACTGTTTGTCCATTTTTTCCATGTTTTTCGACTCATTTAAAATGGCCTCCGTCCTTCCTGTTCTACATGCTTTCCTTAATCGTATTCCCCTCCTGTTTCGGACGTGCTAACATCACTAAGTAGGAAGAACGAATGATCGCCTAACTTGCATTTTAGAGGCAACGTTTACAATGCATATGTGTACCTAGTTTTGTTCTGTCTACCAAATATATGTCCCGTTCGTTCGGAAGTTGCTTGTAGACTCTGGGCATTTGGCCACCGTTTTCTCCGCAATTTAGCCTTAGCCTCAGGTTGACTGTGTGACCATCGCCACAGTCTGTCAGCGCGTATTTGAGAAATGTGCAGATTCACGACCGATAACCAACGTATCAAAAATAGATATACTTCGCTTCCTGAGTCTTATACTTCATATACTGACCGAGTTTTCGCCACATCCTCCACCGCTCAGTACGGCTGCTGATATTTTGAGGAAATCGTAAGGCATACATGCAGGGACGTGTTCACCGGATATGAAAGCTTTGACTGCATCGGTGAACAAAATTGGTAGGTATCGTCTACTCGGTTGAGGAGTTCGGAACCATCCACATCACTATTGGCAGTGTATCGCAGTCAGTGGCAAACCTCTCTCCTCATGGTTGTTGGCTCCTCTTTTTCCTCTCTCTCGTGAATGTTCACTTTTTGTTCTGTTTTCCCTTTTTCTTTGTGTGTCTGTATCCGTTTGGTTTTCTACTATTGCCCTAATTACCATCAGCCACATGCACGGCTGATATTGTTGATGGTAACAAACTGCGCTTAATTGCTTCACTTGTTCCAATCAGTGTACATTTGTGTTAACTTCGAGACTTGTCACACCTGAAGTAAAATGTGCTGTGTCTGAATTTAGACCTTCCGCTTTAATGTATCCTACAAACAAACATTTGAGTTATTGACAATGTACGGTGAAATCTCAAACAACAATCGTGCGAAAGGGCTCATAAACGCGTGCTATTTTGGTTATCACAAGGGTTTACTGGTTCCATTGAAATGAAACTGTTGAAAGAAAGTATACTGAAGTAGGATTTGATAGTCATATATTTGCTTGCGATCACAACAAATTTTACGTTTGGTTTCCGAAGCAAACGTAGATTCCAAATTCCGTGGTCAGTCTTTACGAGCTATAATGATTTTATGTATTCTTGCCCACTTCTTCCGTCGATGTGATTTTTAACTGCGAAAGCATGGTTTTTGTTCCTCTATTCCAATTGTTTCAAATGTCTTTCAGTCACGCATCCATAGGGATTAAGTTCTTTAACGAGTAAGCTGAGATTTCTTTTTTTCCCGAGAAGTGTACCAGTTTTGGCACACTGCTGCCCACCCGCTGCTTTGTGATAGAGACGTTTAAACCAAAGACCTTGATTGCGAAGCGTAATCGTCCTTCTCACTGGCTCCGGGCAATATCTCAGCGCATGCACTGATGAGTAATCGGGGATTTGGTTTATTTCCAAGTTGACCATCACTCACATTTGATCGCAGCGTTCGCATTCAGATAGACTTTCCATCCAGCCCCTTTCGAAAAGAAGCATTAGACTCGAGTTTCGCTCTCATTAGAGCTCGTCAGTAGTGCATATCCTTGCCACGGCCAGGATTTGAACTCCGGATATTCCAATCATGAGACAACCATGTTGACCACTGCGCTATTGACCTCACATTAGGCACGACCTAATTCTCACATCTGAACGTTCAACCACTTTCGCTGGTGAGCAGTTCTCAGGTTGCCCGATCGTCTCGAGAGGAGACACAATAACTGTCCTGTTAACTCCAATCAATAACCCCATCATTAAGACTTCCGATACAGGTCGAGATAATCGATCTCATTAAACCTGCTAGGCAATATGAATACTCACAACATCAGCCGTTCCACAAAAGCCGTCGGCCGCCTCGCAGTGTAAACCTGGTCACCCTATCTGCTGCATACGGCAGGTTGGATAGGCGAAAACATGTTGTTGCTGACTCCCCTCGATTTCCATTTCCAGTAATTGCTCTAGAGGTTCCACAAAAAATACGGCTAATAAAGATGAGTTTGCTGTTTCTTCATGGTTGTGTAGCAGTTAAGCATTAGTGTGAACTACTGATGTATTGCTGTCTCTTGTCATCCATCCTCAGACCTCGTTTGTTTCCTGCTCAGATCCAGAATGCGAATTAATACGTATGCTTCCAAAGTTCGCATTCTAAAACAGATAGAACAACAGGCCGTTCTCGCGCGAACTTGTGACTACGACCGCCGCTACTGATCAGGCTGGAGTAGGCATAGCCTTCAGCAGGAGAGAAGCAACCTTATTGGTAGATTCGTTTCCTGTTAGCAGTAAACTTTGTGCCATACTCTTGGCAGCCTTAGAGTCAAAATCCCCAGAATCATTGTTTACGATAGAAATGATTGTAGTGACTTCGGCGTGGATCTGGCCGCTCTATTTCGGTCGACTTATGGTTCTGATATAGTCATTCTGACCGAAGATATGAACGTCCAGCTCAAGCGCCTTCGTGTGGTCTGGCCTCGTTTAATTGCTAGGTTTACGACTGCATCGACTTATTTTTAGCCAGCACTGGTGTTAGGCATCGTGCTCATCGTTGTTATACTTGGCGCCCGCCTTCGCTGAACCAGGCCTGATTTCAGGTAGACCACATAGATGTTAGTTATAGGTGGGGGGGTCCGACTCAGGACTGTTGTTCTTAATGGAGTACATAGTTGGATTCAGATCGTGCGTTGGTTCGTTATCGTCTTATTTTTTCTTTTGTTGGACAACGATCTCACAAACGGCATTGACTGGCTGTTGAGGAACTGGCTATGCCGTCGGTAAAGCAAAATTGACAAACTAGCCTAAAATGAGGTTGGTAGTTCTCACTCCGAAGATCTTACCGGCCATTCGGGAGGCAGGTAGTGTATCATACGGCACGACGGTTCATGGGTTGAACAGACGTTGAGTATGGTGTTGTTAGATGTCAGATGGAACATTCCTCGTGGTGATTCATATAACAGGTTTGGGAGAGATGTCTGTCGGATGGTGAAGTGTATCCTGATTGCCGATCGCGATGCCTGACTAATGGGGAAATTTGAGGGGTTGGGGACCGTTTTTGCTTCGGGGAACACCAGCAGACTGTTCAAGCTTATCCCAGTCACCGGTCCCAAACGGGTCGCTTCAGCTGGTCTCCTGCTTCTACCGCGTTGCCGCCACAAACTTGTACTGTGGAATCCTGGTCGGTAGATTTGGAACTACGCAATGAGACTGAGGTCCGTAATTGCATCTGGGCTCTCGAACGTAATAGGGTTTTTGATCCGAATGATCTTGTGCCGGCACTTTTTGAGAAAGGTGTGGAGGTGTTGGTGGAAGCTTTGGTGCATTTGTTTTAACTTGTGTGGACGATGGAGAACATCCTTTAGTGCTGGAGCGACTCGCTAATGGATCCTATATTCCAGAAAGATATTAGGTGCTCTTGTGGAAGCCATAGGGAAATTAGGTCGACAACAGTCATTTCTATGGTTCTGGCATCCGTTGTAATTCGTCGACTCAGTGATGCTCGGGAAGCAAACATTAGGGAAGAGCCGATGTGGTTTCGGTTTTTTCGGGGATGTGTAGATCAGGTTTTTACTTTTCTTCGGATTCTGGAGCCACGTCATGTGTACCGGTGGCCAACAGTCGTCGTATTTCTCGGCCATGAAAGTGCGTTTGATTCGGTGGATCGATCTCCAATTTCAGATTCACCTAAACGCAGAGGTGCACTGACCAAGTATGTGAACATACTGTCGACGTTATATTCCCATAATTCAGCTTAGGTTAGGGTTTACGGTGAACTGTGTGACAATTTTGGCAGCAGGAGCGGTGTAAGTCCATGTGGTATCTTTTAACGATTTTTGTTCAACTTCGTGATAGGCGACATAATGGAGGACTGACTGACTGTGACATTTACACGATGCCGGCGTGGACCTCCCACGTGGTAAAAGACCGATTGACCTTGGCTATGCTGGCGACAAGGTGTTGTTGTTTGACAACTGTCAAGCAGGACAGACGGTAAACGCTATTTCGCTGAATGCGCTTTGCGGTGTGAAAGTGCGAAGTGCTTGTGCAGGATTTCTGTGATTAGATGAATTAGATGTTAGGTAATGAAGTCATGTATGTTGTTGACCGGTTTGTATACGTGGGAAGCTGTATCAGCGGTGGTGGTGTCTGTGGTGGCTGGGGTGTAGGGAATGAAGTAGAAATGCGTATCTGTAAGGCTAGTGTGGTGTTCGCTAATATGGGACACCTATGTCGACAGAGAGGCATCTTTCTGATGTTTAAGGGTCGCATGTATAAGGTAGTGTGTAAGGGCTGTGCTACTTTACGGCAGTGAGACTTGACTGTTCAGGTTAGAAGTTGTGACCGGTCTCCAGTTGCTATTGGCCACCGATGTTTGAGTACGGCCGCTCGTATCGAGTGGCAGCAGCGAGTAAGCAACGAGGAGGTTTTGAGGCGGGTGTTTGGCACTGATTGTCGGACGAGTTCTTCTGTTCACTGCTTACATTCTCACCGACTTAGATGGATGGGTCATGTGTTAAGGATGCCAGCTAGTCTCCTACCACACCGATCACTCTGCCGACCCTGTGGTTGGCTGGGATTGGGTACGAGGTGGGCAGATGATGATTCGGTATAGAGGAATGCGGTCGTTCATGTAGCTGGAGGGTTGGTCGTTGTAGATCGGGTTCGTCTCGTGTGTTGGGGTTTTGGTTACTGACAGAGTGGGTGAGTTGAGACGTTAGATGAGATGTCGGCTGTCTGAGCTGATGTATTGCTGTCTATGATGATGATGATGATGAGGTGAATGGCGTGAATGCTGTGGTTGTTTGACCCAGTTGTCTGTGAAATGAGTGCACTTAATTACATGGGGCAATGAATGCCTTAAGGAAGATGTTTGGCTGACAACGCCTTACTTTTACTTATAGCTTGGTTTTTTGTTTGTAAGGTTTGGGAACTGGTCTGGTGACGCCCCTTATATCTAAACAGAAATAATGGATGTCGGAACACATATAGATTGCAAGCTTACTATCTAGTTGCAGCTTTAAATAAGCCATTATTTATAAGATGGTTTCTTTGCTGCTTTCATCACCTCGATCATTTCGGTCAAACAACAACAACAACATTCCTCATGTCACTGAATCTGATTGGCCACTATCCTGTCCAAATTCTTCTCATGCAGACTCAAAGTGCTTTCCGAAGAGCGCACGATACCGTATAACATCGTCTTTGTTGTTTGATAAGCCAACTTTATTCGTCCAGTTGATCCCGCCCTTGACAATCCTCTACTTGTTTGAATTAAATGTAATCGATTTTTGTTTTTGTAAATTTACTACAGGTGAGTGGATACGAAATTCGTACGCTTATTCTTCTTCTCATTCTGTTTTGTTTGAAAAGTGTCTTACAGAAGCTTTGTCGCTTCCATGGTAGGTTTAGGTTGACATAATGTGTTGTAGGCAAACAGTTACTTGGTCAGTGAAAATATATATAAACTAGAGAAGCTGGACAACTCTAACGTGAGTCCCTCTTGACGGTAAAAACGTTGAACACTTCTTTATAGACCTTAACCTAAACTGTGCTACAAGAATACAACTCAATCTTATGATCATATACGTGTTTGGTACACTTCTGTTTACTTAGGGTGATCCACTGCATGGATGACACCTTTGAAATCGTGGTTAAACTAAGGCTATTGAACCTGGTGTAAGGATCACGCACAGATGAGCATGCTTACCAAATGTATTGTGGTTCTGGACAATGCATCATCTACTCCTCGGTATCTATTTTGTGTGATCATGTGGACAGGCATCGCCTGCCTGGATGGGGTCCTCGTGATCACTCAAACCGTTGGTTAGAGACGCTATCCGAGATGGCGGTGTGTCGCAGTCAGTGGCGTACCTGTATCCATACCATTTCTAGTTCTTCCATTTAGTCTTGTTCAATCTTTTTTGTCCTTCGTAGTACTCTTTCCTTCTAGGATATTCCACGTCACTGTTGAGGTGAGCGGCGGCCCGAGCCACAGTATCTTTTGGTCAGGCTCATGGCTGTCTTGATGATGTTGATGAGGATGTGTGATCATGTGAGACGAAAGGCTATACTTGACGGCAAGCTCCGGTTTTTACTGTTTTTCAAACGGTTCTCGCTGTGGTTTCTACACGTACTGCTGTTTCCCTTCTCGTACCTTGGTACTATTAAGTTGCCTCTGCCCAGCCAGATGTGGTTCGTGCACACACTATTAAGGCAACTGAATGAAAGCTGCGTCGATTGCCCTGTTCTGTTTGGTAGATGTACTGAATCGCCTGAACTGCTATGTTTGTTGAAACAGATTGACAGTCGTGAGTTTGCAAGTCTGTCACGTACACCCTGGCAGATTGTTGCGTTGTCTATGCAGTTGACTGACAGCGACAACGGTGGTCGAATACCAAGCTTGTTTGCATCTCCCCTGCGAATAGGTTGTGTCACTGATCGATACGACACGCGATACACACGCACTTTTATCTCTAACGCGCTCATTGCACTGGGTTAAAAAATATGTAAGCCTTGTATGACTGAGGTGGCTGACCTGTGGATATCACTACCACGTTTATGAGCGTTTCCCCCAACCTCTGAATATTTTTAGCGCCAACGTGAGCTGTAATTAGGTGTTAGAAACGCATAGGTTTTCAATGAGCCAAGCTGTGTTGTTTTCTCGGTTCTTAAAATCCCCACACAGTTATGAAATGGCTGTTGGACTAACTCAAACTTTGAATATGGTTTAGTTTTAACCAGTGTAATTGTACACTGTGGGTATTTAAGTTTCGGGAACAGGTGAAGAGAGAAATCAGAATGACTGTATTGCATAACGTCTATTTATCTCTCGGACGAATTTGGTTGTATCAGGTCGATCATGGTGTGTTTATTACCACCGTCTCCAAACCCAGAAGGAGGTTTCCATTTTTACAGTGTGTTTCAATGTCTTGTGCTAGGTCCACAACGATTGAGTACTGGTAAAATCGACAGACCCTCTTACCGCGTTGAAAGGTTGCTGTGTTCCTGATTATTTTGCAAACTGAAAGTGGCATTTGTGTTGAAACTGTTTACCATCATTTCAACTAACCAAAAAATCGTGAGCAAAGTTCAGTAGGACTAATGTGTGTGCTTTTAACTGTGGATTTGTCCGATATAGGTCAGTTAGTTTCATAATGTGTATCGGTTACTTATGTATCTCTTTTCCTTCGCACGTCATTCCCCCAAACACACCGAGCAGGCAGCACCTTTTTCTCCTATCGGTCCACTGGGGTCTTTACAATCTGGGCCGTGTATCTCTTCCGAAATGAATATACAACCTCCTTGGCAGTTTGGCCATCTTTCCGTTCCCCAGGTATCTACACTTTACAATCCTGCAGCCTTTAACATACATCCTACCTCCGGTCTGTTGCTTCCTCGATGTGCCAATCCTATGAACACGTCCATCGGAAACTCTGTTTCCCCGGATGGTTTACTACCGTTTATTGGCTCCATTGGCCCCTGTTCACAGTTGTCGAACCTAGAGGATATTGTTCATTCTTATACGATTCGTAACTTGATGTGCCTGCCAAATCCCTCAAAAGTCCCTTATCCCAATATTTCCGACGCCCCTAATGATTCCTTGACCAGACTTCCAACCGTTTCTAATTGTTCGGCACTGAAGTCTCGATACTGTTTTAAAGAAGCCACTCATAGTGCCTCATCTGGCGGAGTTTTGCTGGTGGGAACTGCCCAACAAATACAAAAGACTTTAACTGCAATGCGTCTTCCTTTCCGCTCGATTCCGACCACCTCTTCCGCTGCCGATTCGGACGCCACTGTCCTTCCACTCCCATATAACGATACCTCAAGTCCGTCACAATCTCAGGCTTCTGCTTCTTTCCTGCAGGACGCGCCGCTACGTGTGGATAGAATTCAGTTTTTATGTCGACCCTCCTGTTTGTCTGCAAGTGGTGCTACTTCTCAAACTGCGTTGTCAACAAACACACAAACAGTGGATGCATCGTGATACATTCGTTTTCATGCGTCCTGCTTCGGCCCTTGAACGGGCAGGGTCACGTGCATACTGTGAATCTATAAATCTACATTAGCCCCTCAGTTGTTCTCTATTTTGCTATCTTTGCTACCTCCGGCTTAAATTACAGTCGAGCATTAATCTTCCAGAGTTTTTTATCAGCCCCATTGGACTGTACCGATTGTTGTTATTAACTTTACTATTATTATTGTTATCGTCATTTTATCCGGTGCCCTATATCACGTTCACCGTTGCCTTACTGAATTTTGCGTACTGTTTCAGTTTTATCATCTTTTATGCCTTATTTTTTCTGCTTTCGTTTGTGTTTTTGTCATTTCGTTTCACTTTGGTCCTCTTCACACTCGATACTTTTGTCCTCGATTTGGCTTTCACATTTCCTCTTGAGCACACGGAACCGGATTCACCGTTATTCCATCGTTTGCGCAACGTGTATTGGAAAAACGGTATGCTGCATTTTGCCGTTCGTGTCTCGGTATCTCAATTAATTAATCTATTCTGTAGACGTGACTTGATTCTCTCTGTGTCTCTCTTATGACATAATTTCCAGGTTATTGTTTATTGACAATATTACCTTCTAATTCATTTAAAAAATCTGTTACCTCATCGTTTTGCGTCTAGTCTCAGTGACTTTCATTTTCCTTCTGCCAAGATCTTCGTACATATGTATACAATTTCTTTCAGAACCATCGATTACAGTCATGAATAATTAGATAACTGTTTTATTCCTTTTATCTTCCTCTTTTGCTGCTTGCTTGTCTGCTCTATTTAATTTTTCTGCAAGTTGTCTGATTGAGTTGTTTCGATTGTTAAAGATTATGTAGGTGACCGGTCTTTTACAAGTATTAGTCTGATTGTCACCCTTTGTGTTCGATTCGGTTTACTAGTATGGTTAGTTCGTCATCTGACGTAATCAGTCGATTTATTTGGGCCTTAAAATTGATACTGCGAATTGCTGTATAAGTTTTTTAATTTGCTACTTTGTCTAATTCGCAGTTCATCTTTTTTTAGGGATACCAGTAGTCGTTATGCTCCGTAGGACGCCTATGTTAGTTCGTCATCGGACTTGTTTTGTGGCATGTTTAGATGAGTGGCTTTCGCTCACTCAGTGAATTTGACTTGGCTAGTGAAATGTAGTGCTGCACGCATGTTAGTTTGCCGCGCCATTTGACGCGACTGCCAACATGCTGATTTTCTGTGCGGTCATGTTTGGGAGCGAGGTAACTTGATTGAGGTGGATATTACTTCGACCCCACCAGTGAATTCAGTCAATGACATTGGTTTTAACTGTGTGCAACAATCTGATCCGGGCTCAACTATCAACTTTGCATGTTTGGTATGCCTAATTGCCCAAGTACGAAAGACGACTAAACCGAGCATCAAAGATACATTGTGCTGTTTCGCTATCTGAGATTCTTGTTCATTGTCCTCAGTGATTAAGTCACGGTGCGTTTGTCAACGAATAACGCCTTATATAGTAAACAATGACAAGTCCACGCTAATCGTGCCGTCTCCATTACTAAAGATGTGAATTCGTGTTCATCCGCCACTGTGTAATTCGTCAATATTTGACAATCTTATCTAGTGTCAACATAGCCCAATAAGCTATCTGCATTACGGTTTATTCGTAGTACTGCTTGTGAATGATTTGGCCTTGTTCAGAACTGTCGGTCCTATTGGATCAGGTGTCTAAGTTTTGTTCGCTTCCTTTCTGGCGTACTGAACAATGCTTCCATTAATTATGACTGAAACACAGGTTATCTACCTAATCTGAGGTGACGTGGGCGTACCACGCGTGCTGAGTTACTTAACTCCTCTGAATCTCAACTGCTGTCAGTCTCAAATAACGCAGACATTATCGGAATCAGTGAGGTGCCTGTATCGACTTTTGATGTGTCGACGTTTATCATCGCATTACTGGATGGACTGTATTGTAGAGTACTGTTTTCAATACGCGCGTTCACATACTGCTCATTATCGTCAAAATGCACTCTGTGCATGCATGTTTGAGCTCCCATTGGTACCTAAGAGCGTCGCACCTTGCAAGCCGTCTTGCATGTTCTGAGAACGTGCTCCTAGGTGGTGATACCAACTGTCAACTGAACTGTTCTTGGCTCGTGTGTAGGCTATTGTGAAATCCTGACTGGTTTGGCAGCGTTCGCAGTGGGTCACTTGCTAACACATGTTGCGGTGTGTATAATGAGTGGTTGTTCGAATGCTAATGTTCATGTGTGTAACACATTCACTTGTACATTGTCTCCACACACTCGGCTAATTACTACCGTGCACTGGGTGTTCAGTTTGGACAAGGGGGGTAACTGAATATGAAATCAGAGCAATGCGTGTGCTAATTGGGATGCTCAACGACAGCGTATTGACCTTGTGACTTCTCGTTCAGTGTGTCCGACTTTGATGATAGGCCCTAATCAAATGATAGGCGACTGTCAGCTTATCATGGTAACAAGTGATGGAAGGTTTAAAAATCCTCTGAGTTGCTGATTGTTGAATGAACAATTCGAGTTCGGTTTTCTATTACTTCAATGAGTATTCTTATTTCCAGACCACGTAGGTTAGCACTCATTTGACTTACTCGGTCGAAAATCGTGGTTTCCTGATCACCTTGAAAGGTTCACCACTGATATCAGTGGGGGTATGTAGTGGTCCTCATTTATTGGTTGAAAAGTTACTGTCACAAAACTTGGTATCCCACCAAGGTGTTATTACCTTTTTCGGATGAGGTAAATTACTGTACACCTCATCGTAGAAGTTTTTTTAATTAGTTTGCCCAAGTTAATCTCAATGACCCGGAATGTTTCTTTCATTGAGAGCCGATAATAAATAGGGTGATGACAGATGCCATATTTTAGATTTTTTACGGTGGCGTACATGTCGCTGTGTAATTTCACTTGGGAACATGTGGCATACCTAATTTACTGGCTAAAGGCTTGTAGTTACCTCACAGAGCTCAGTGTGAACCACGTACCCACCTTTGTCATCAGAAAAAGTCACTTGTGTTCAACGTTATTCCGTTGCTCTGTACTTAATCGTATTATTCAGTTGTTGCAGCTCGTCTTTGCGCTCTAAACAATCGAAGTGAACAAACTCACAAGTTTAGGAATCCATTTCTCTGACTCAGCATTTCAATGGTTTGCCACATTTTCTCATTGTTCGCCTCTCAGGACGGCTATTTTGATTGCAGTTCTGCTAGATAGGTGTGCATGTGTTCGGATATGGGATTTGTGAATTGATCCGCATCTACGTTGCAATACGAGACACTTGGTGACGTGTGCTTTATTTAGGATGACAGGCTTGTCTGGGCATAGATGCTGCCAGCGTCGCATGTGGCGACAGTGAGCTTGAATGAACGCGCATAAAGTGAGATGCCTCTGGGAATTTTTACTTCTGTACGTCACTTTTCTTGATTTTAGGTGTTAAGGTGGACTGTTCAAGAAAAGGCATATCGCATATCTTAAGGAGCTCAACGTACAGCACAGTGAGTACTGTAGACAATGCCAATGTATCATTGGGCCGTTTCTTGATTGTTAGGGGTATGTTTACAGTTGAACTGTCTGACAGTGGTTACCTTTATGGGTAGTCTACCAGCCCAGTAATCAGTAAAATAACTGCGTGCACTAGCATGCTAACGTACTTCATTTGCCATTATCAAGTGCTGAGAATCCGTATGCATGCTAGCTAGCTGGCTGTTTGTTGGCGAAGAGAGTGATGTGTTTTCAGACGATATGGGCTGAGGTAGGGTCAAATTTTGGGATTTGTGGCCTTGTCGCTTGTCGTCTTAAGATGTCGAGTTGTTATGTTGTGAACATGGCATGCTATAAGCGATGACTGTGTCTGTTGAATGCGGTCTTCCCTTATGACAGTTGGTGCCCAATAACTTCCTGTTCGGTTGAGGGGTGGTGCGTTTCAGTCTCGTTCGCTGGAGGTTGACCCATTTTCTGGGAGATATCCTTTGAACCAACGTTGCCCCATGATGGGTATTGCCAGACTGGCTGTCTGCTTGGGGACTGATAGGCGATGTCGGCTGGTTATTGCTCGTCGAAGTGGAATAAGTATGAAATGACCCTGTACCGCTGCGTCCTTTACATGTGTTTTCGCCGAGCCTTTTAGAATCTAGCAATCCTAAGCGCTACAACAAGCACAAACAAAAGAAACAAAACGGAGCTGCACAGAAAGTGGAACTGAGCATGTTTTCACAACGGGAGCGTCATTGATGTTGATTTCATATCATTTTCAACGAAGTCCATGCCTTTGAGACAGCGGCTGCCTCAGAGCCATAGTCGAGAAACCGATAACGCCACGCGGAACTAATGCTTATCGCTAGAGCATCCATCACTCTAACCTTAGTTGTACCCTAACCCTCATTCGGTTGTCGTCTCCAGTCGCGTAAACGACACGACGTTCTTTTCTGTTCAGTTAAAAGTATTCCTGTATGATAATCGTAGTAAGTTGTAGGTGAACATGTTGCCGAATGAATGACAGGGGTGGTAAGCCTATTAACAAACTTATGGAGCTTTCGCGAACTATGGGCTTTGCCGATACCAAAGGTGATACTCGTGAATAGAAATCAGACAAGGATCACTCATTGTGGAGTAATTGCTGACATTGCGGGGGTTCAGCCATAGCACGTTGGTTTTCTGTAAGCTTTGCCAAGGACGATCACTTTAACCACAATCCACTGTGATCAAAATTGTTCTGACTTAAGTGCATAGATCATGCGAGTTAACCATCCAAAATCACCCAACTAAAGTAATCAAAGGAGTCGTATCTGGAACAACATGAACGTTTTGACACACAAGTGTAAAAGACCGACACGCTTCACCGACAGTTTGGTTTGCCTGAAACCTGCAAAGCCTGACTACCAATACCTCTAATCGTTGACATGATTAAGTAACCGGTTTGGTCAATTGTTTGACGGAACTCCGAGATTCCGTGAGTAAGCTGTTTTCACCGAAGCGTATGTAATACGATTTGAGCTCACGTTGTGCTGAAACAAATGTCTGGAATGCAAAAAATCCGACAACCAGTTGATTATCTAGCTACAGGAGTGGGAATGTTATAGACTCAAAGCCAGCGGACTGCGGGAAACACGAGTAAGAAAGGAATGAGTATTAGAAGGAAACAGTACCAACCATTATATGAGTAGGATTTGACAGAAATATGCATGCTGTTTTGACAGAGACTTTACTGTATGATGGACCGACATTCCGGTTCAATGTCACTTGGACACTGGAGGTCTTGCTCTAGTGAACGCAACTGTGTGCACCATAATCTGTCCGAGATCTAACCGGTCCGAGTTTTAGAGTGTATTTTTGTTGTTCTGTCATTGATCATGGTGCACTACCCTGTGATGCAATTCCACATAAGTATGTCGACCAAACGCGGTAGAATTTTTGACTATTTGTGTACTATGCAACTTAACATTGGATCGTAATTCCACTCTAGTAATCCCTTTCAAAGCTGGAACCGGGACTGGGATGACCAGATTGCCTGGGATTCGTAACTAAAAACTGTCGTCTATAAAAACTCTCTCTAGTGAAACCAGTCCTCGTCATTTATCGTAACGCATTTTTCTTATCAGGATTCTTGGGGCTAGATTGACGATGATGCCGTGGATCATCATAGGCAAGTGGTTAGGGTCGTCGTTCTTTGTTTTTTTCATAACACTAATCCGTCGATGTTCTATTTGCTGAAGTCATTCTGACTCTGCTTCTGTGGTCTCGCTTACTACCTTACTGAACCCAGAAATCTGCGACGCCCTCCGTAGCCGTTCACTCTATGCATGATTCAGCGAATTGATTCTGTTAACCTCATCATTTAAAACCTTAACCATCAATAACGTCGCCAGCTCGCGATCCGTTTGACTATTGTTTATTCAGCATAACGCTTGGCGCTCACAACAAAACTGTTTCTGGCTCTGTTGCTAAGTTTGCCCAACCCACTAGTGACGTCCCCATTTTTCTGAACACAACCGGTCGACTCGTAATGGTCACATGACCAAGCTGTCACCATGCCCAGTGTTTGATTCTCGAACCGAGGGTATGGCAGTCGAGTACTGGTTTCTCACGCACTAGTGCTACCATCCAGTCGCGTTGGGGAGCGGCTATCGATCCACGTGGTTTTGTCTGTATACCCCTTTTGTTAGGCCTCATAAGCGCATCGCCCATAATGATCTGTGTGATTTCGCTACCATTCCACACTCGTGCGTTGGCAGTCCGTCCGGATATTTTCAAGGGCATCGACAGCTCAGTTGATCAGTATGGTAGGGGCCTGACAGGCTCATCGGTCACCGGGTTTGGTACTGTGGGACGATGGTAATTCACCTTATCCGTCCATTATGCGTGAGATCAGGGTCAGAATAATATTTCATGTGTCTGGGCCACGCCTTTCTCTGCAATACAATCACAAAAGTTTTCCCTGTGAGCTGCTCAAAAAGCCCTTTAAATGTTCAAACTGTCAGTGATTATCAGTTTTCTATGGAATGCATAAACAGTGTTCCTCATTTCGATGGGTTACGTATGTCTTGCCTTTAAGCAATATTGAAGTCTGAGATTCTGTTTCTGATGTTTGGCAGATTTACGTGCAATTAGTGCTTTGCTTGCTTGCGCACAAAACTACGGCAATCTGTCCGTTCCCTTTATGTCTGATATAAAGCAAGAAATGTTGAGTCCGGAAGCGTACCGGATTCATGCTGTTTGTACGGTATTAATCAGATGATTCTCTGCTTTCTCTACACAAACCTTCTTGAAGATGTTTGTCATCAGATATCGATTGCCTTCCATGTGCTTGCGAAGAGTTCACCTTGGACGAAACTATCATGCGGAATCCGTCACCTCCTCCGAACTGTCTGATTCTCAACCGTACAGTATCCCTTGCACATGGCAGGGACCGGACCAGTTGGCTGAATTTCTATACAAACGTATTGTTGCTACGACGGAACATTTTGTCGTTCTTGATAAACCCGCTGGTCTGTCCGTATGGGGCCATTCTTTGTCTAAACGAGAGGCATTGGCCTTTATGCAGTTGGAGGTGAGCAATGTTCGTTCGTTGGATTGTGGGTTCGCCACTTTATGGTGTATCACGTTGTGTCAGTCTTTCCATTCAGTTGCGGATGTGCGTCCGTACAAGCCTACTTTTGGTAACTAGGCCAACATAATTATGTAACTGTTTAACGGCACTTTCGAACTCAGTCGGCCCCAATTCGAAAAGGGGAGCTAAAGTTGAGTTTTGTTCTTGTCTAACCTCATGACTACTGCGCATCTTTACCACGACGAATATTTGAACTGGTGAGTGAGAATTTATATTTTCAACAAATTTGAAGCGGTATACAAAGAAACAGAAGAGTGGTGGATAGGTTACCGTTCTTCCATGCCACAAATCACAGTAATCCTAACGTCTGTCGTTTAACCGCTTAACCTTCGAAGTAACAATATTAAGGATGAGTAATGTGAAGTCTCAAACAAATGCATGGCAGAGCAAGGAGTCGAGTTTGAGATGTAAATGTAGGGTGGTCGTATACTGTTTGATCAAGTGCTTGCACAAAGTTCTTTTTTAAACAAAAGCTAGGTCGGGCTAGCTCTTGAATTTTTGATTGTTGGGACTAGCGGTGGTACTGTTCGTATTTGAGGTTGATGATTTACGTATCCGGATTTTCGTCTGGTTTAACGTAAACGTTTTATCACCAGATGAGGTGACGTCATCAGCCTGCAAGTGTTTGGACATATAGGCTTGAGTACGGAAGTTGGTGAAGTCCGTTGAATGCCTGCTATCATATATCAGAGTGGACCGACCTTTTGACCTGAATTCTGATTAGCCGTTTCCCGCTGCTGTTGCACTGACATCGAATTCTATACATATATATATATATGTATACTAATAGTGAAGTGATAAAACTATATATATATATATTTATATATGACAAACCCCTTCGTGACGCTCGCGGTTCAACTGTTTATCATTTCACCATTAGTACTTACGCAACCATCCGGGTGGACTCAGCTGCTCATTAATCCTGATGTGTGTTAGGGAGGAAGGGTAATGGTGCGCAACCTTACTGAGCGCCACTGGTGATCGACAATGGGTGTGTTAAATTAGCGTAGAAGCATACTTTTCGCAGGGTCTGTCTAAAGCTTGAGAGTACTTAACATGATTACCCATGCTTTACTGTACGATCACTTTTGTACATGCATTTGATTGCATGTTTAACCCGCTTATCTTCCAGAAGGAAACTTTTTCTCGCCAAGATGCATCGTCTGTATGCTTAACGTTGGAGCTTTTTAATCAGACTTGAACACACCAACCTACTGCGATTGTATTCTCGGGCAATCACTTTTGATCCGCACTCATGCTGGATTCAAGCCTCTTTGTTTCCTCGTGCATATCACTGTTCTCCTCGTCTGTTTCGTTTCTTTTCTCATGTTACAGCCCGATTCATCTCCTCCTGGTCTATCCGTTCATCACTGCCTCCCTCAATTGGCCAGATTGTTACACCGTAACCTTCCTTCTTCATATTCTGCTCCGATCGATCCTAGAAACCCCAGAACGTCTTCCGAACACCCCTTGCCCGAAGACATTTCCGGTTCGACTACGAAACTGTCGATCATCGATCCTTTGCCAGCTGCATATTCTGGTCTGATTGTCTTGGGCCGTACGCCAGAGTTTGCTCAGGCGGCTCAGACATTCTACACCAATGCACAGACGAGTAATGTTAGTCAGGCAACTATCTTGACTCATCGTTTCGTCTAATTCTGTCGACGTTGCTTACCTGCGGTTTTATTGTCCAGTTCTCGCTGTGTACTCTTTTCGCGCAGGTGTTTACTATGCTGTTTTCTGTCCCACTTCTTTTGCGTAATATGGAATTGTCTAGATGAAGGGGTACCAACTTTAGTGTTCGTGCTCCAAATTTTAATAGTTAGCGTTGCTAACTGCCTTCGGTAAACTCTGTTTGTTCACGTGTTGGGTTTAGCTTAGTATTCCTCAGCTGAACTTGAAATTAGGGTTCACGTGGTGGTGACTTGCAATATCTTGTGTTCATCGATCATTATCGTCCTGTATGGCCGTTCCAATAACAGTCTACAAATAGTCCATGTTAGATGCTAGTTACGTAGAATACTTGTATTTTCAGCGGCACGTTGATTACACTGTGTAAGACTGATCAGCCACTCAACCGGAAACAAACTTCTTTGCTACACGTTTTTTCTAGCCGCATGTATGTTGTACTATCTTCGTTCATTTGAATACAAGCTCTGTTTGTTATATTCAACCGTTTCCGATACCTCGAACTCCACTGCATCCACAGTTACACGTAACACACCATCACGAAAATTAGCAGTCATCCCCATTATTTAACGGGCTACTAATAAGCTGTGATGCGCATCAGAATCCCGCATGAATAGAACAATACCAGTACGAACGTTTCCTTCGATCGATTACAAATGAGCCTTGATAGGAACTCCTACTGCGTGTTACAAAAGTGGGTGCTTCTTGTGTGTTAGATATTGTCCACACACTGACCACAGATATGCTTGTATTCAGAAGGTGTCTTGAATAGTTCCTCACACATCACGGGTATGAAGTCTTCAATCCTAAGACACAACATCATATTACGTCCATTAAGATATTCCGTCTAAAGTTGTGTCTCTGAGAAGATGATGCATTGAGGTCCCTGAACAAATTCATTGGGCTTACTTCATTTGCTTTAAGCGTGTTTTGTACCGCGCGGTATACTGAGAAGGCCACCCGTTTTTAACCTTACCATAATCGATTTTCAATTTGAAATGTTCATTTTTCACAGCGGTATGTAAGAATAGTGGACAACTTTCCAGGCAAATGATTTTATGCTCGAACTAGAATCGAGCCAGTTTCTGTCGCAGCACTCAAGAACGGTTCGGAAATATTCGCTTAAGAAAGCAGCGTTGTTAACAACATTCATAGGGGTCAGTGAACTGTCTTCCGTTTGACCTTTCTTGCATGCTGTTCACCAAGAATGTCACTGCCACACTCTCAGTATTCGGTCATTGTTGTGAGTGATGATAAAACTCCCCGTCCGTTTTGATACAGCTTTCTTGTGGTGATGTCCCGTGGATGATTTATACTATTGAGATCAGGGTTTCGTTCTGGCGAATCCAAACATTTGACATCTTCGAAGAAATAAATACTATTATGTACGTATCCGGGAGTCGTTTATCGATGCACTTGATAATGATGTTCGAAAATAACGGCTGAAGTCAGCTGAAGACTGGGGGCGTAGTACGGTAAGATACTGACTTATGCATGTTATCAGTTGCAATTGACCTAGCTGTCACTTCAAAAAAATCGTTGGCCAATCGCCATTAAGTTCTCACAGGTTGTGCCATTAAACTGTTCAGTTGGCGGGAATTTCTACACTGGATTTTTTTATACCACCGAAGATAGCACTGTTCCAAAGAGCACCTCTAACAACAGGGTTTTTCATTTCGATCAATGTGATGACAGTCTGAAAACAGTTTACTGTCCGACCTCTCGTCGCTTTAAAAATAACATCTTATGTAAGGTACGGCCACGTTGTGCAGCCTCCCTTTTCCTACTAAGCTTTATGGCAGACGAGCTGTTAACGTGCGCATTGAGAGACTTCAAATATTTTGTTTTGGAACTGCCTCCAGACACTTGACTGAGGCCAAAAGTATGCAGGTGATATTTGTTGTATAACAGGCAGTTTCGTTGTGAGTAGTGTACTACTCACAAGTAGTATATTACCCACAGGCGACATTCAGGAACAAGAGGACAAGCCCTGAATACGACGGACGGGAAGAGACTATCGGAACAGTGTATACGTGCTGTGTGAGAACTTTTACCAAGGCGGATAACAACGTACCCAATGTATGTGAGTGCATGTATGCCGTGCAAATGAGTGCACGCGTTTGTGGTTTAGTTTTTGCGACATGACCTGTACGGAAGTTTGTGCAATAAACGAACTTGCATGCCAAGTGTCTTTTCCGGACACAACTGGTGCTGTGACGAACGCGAGGATGAAGGTTCCCTGGTCACAGCCGTTCGAAGATGATGACGTCCGGACGTTCCTGGAGGACGTGGCCGAAGTGGTCGGAGTCAACACCGACCGTTGGAAGCTGGCTGCCCTGCGGACGCTGGTGTGGGGCAGGGCGAAAGCGGTGCTGGACGCAGCGCGAAGATGGATTGGGCCGATGCGAAAGAGGTGCTGGTGGCTGCGTTTGACAGCCCGGCCAACCGCCAGGAGGCCATGCTGAGGTTCAAGGCGGTCAGGCATGGACAAGGAGCGGGCCCAATCGTCTTTGCTGCCACTCTGCAAGGTTTGGTGGACAGGTCTCTACCAGGATTGGATCAAGAACCACGACGACGGTTGTTGACGGAAGAGTTTGTTGAAGGTCTTCCGGTTGCGGTTCGCGACCAAGTCCGTATTGCCCATGTCGCCCGGCCGATGGACCTTGACGATCTGGCGAAGGTGACGCGGGAGTTGGCAGTAATATCCGTGGCCTCAGTAGATGCAAACAGTAATACGGACGAGAAGACAGTGGGGGTAATGCAGAAGGCAATGGAGCAACTCGCAGCGGATGTAGCTGCCTTGAGAACAGCATCACGGAAGAACGATCAACCAGGAGGCTGTTTCATCTGTGGAAAAAAGAACATTGGTATAAGGATTGCCCAATCCGGCGGTCTTAGAGGTCTAAAAATAAAGCGTTCCGCGATTGTTCTTTTTGCTAGGCTGGTCAACTAGTAATGGGAGCGATTGAGCAGGGGGCCGTACATACAAGGGTTGAAGTTGATGGAGAGGTAGAACAGTGTTTAATCGATACAGGTGCAGCTATTTCGTTGATTGCTCGTGCCGAAAAGCAAAACCTAGAACCGACATCCATGATGATCAGGACAGTTGGAGGTCATAGTCTACTGGTTGACGGTGTGAAAGAATGTGGGGTACGTATCGGCGGCCATATCGTAAAGAACCGTTTCATTGTGTCCCCAGAATCCAGGCAAACGATGCTCGGAGCCGATTTCCTCGCTGCAAAAGATGCTGTGATTGACTTGAAGCTCAAGGAGTTGTCAACCAAGTATGGCTTCCTGACGTTCATAGGACAGCGAAAGGATAGCGTCAACCAAGTACGCAAGGTTAAAACCCCCTTGCTCCAGTCCACGGTCGAGAAATACGCGGGAGTATTTACGACTGACGATGATCCGTACGGATTTTGCAACTGGATTACCTATGAAATACCAACAACCGAAACATTTCGACCTCACGGACCCCGCAGGATGCCGGTTCATCTTGAGGAGGAATTGAGGAGGCAAATACAGAACGTGGTGAGCGAGGATGTTATCAAAGAAGCCAACAGTCCGTACAACTCGCCTGTTTCCTTGGTGACAGTTCTCACATAGCACGTATACACTGTTCCGATAGTCTCTTCTTGTCCGTCGTGTTCTGGGCTTGTCCTCTTGTTCCTGAATATCGCCCGTGGGTAATATACTACTTGTGAGTAGCATACTACTTACAACGAAACTGCCTGTTATAGAACAATATTGTCTTAATTCTAAAAGTTCAGAGAGAGCCAAAAGCGTCTTAGACAGACTAAAAGCTTCAGTTCATCAGTTAGTTATGGCATTCCTACTTTCTAAGTGCAACATTCTGTTGCATGATTGGCAGAATTTTGCATCGGCTTTCACCTTTGGCGTGAGCCGTTAGAAGCAGCTGAGGTGTTCATGTACCTTGGTAAGTATATCGGCGCTGATGGAAGTTTCGGTGAGACTGTTAGTCGTATAACTAATACACGGATGGCGTTTGTCAACCTACAACACGGTTTGATCTTTATCTTCCTGTGAAAGGCCTAGTGTATTATGCCACCGAAAGAGTGGTATTGTGCGGCTGCTAAACCTGGTCCATCTGCACTGGGGTTGTTCACGGAATGTCCGGTTTTGATCATCGATGTTTCCGAAATATTAGCAGTCCGTAGCACATTGTGTCATCTGCTCCGAAGCTTGCAAACGTGTCTTCGGGTGCGGCAGACCCTTTTGGCCCCTACATACAATGGTCTTGTTGGTTTGGCTGCATCTTACGAACGCCAAATCGCTACTTGTCACCGCATGCCTTGTTCATGAGCGATGGGATAGGTTGGAATCAACAACCTGGTGGCTGGCGTGTGACGTGCGTTTGAGTTAGATAGGTCGCTTCAGTAGAGCGTTCCGAGCTTCCCGAATAAGACCCGAAGGACAGTAAACAATTTGAAGAATAGAAATCACTGCCGCCGGTCATGCGAATTTCCGTGTATCGGTATGCTTCCTTTTTCCCAACATATTTCAGCTTGACTCGCTTCTCGTATACTGCCGCACGTTTGCCACTTTAGGTGGTCATCGCGTTAACTGCGAATCATTGTTTTTTGTATGCGTCATATGGTGGTAGTATATAAATCAGGTTTTAGTAATTTGTGTATGACATATGATTGAGTTGATGCTGCAAATTTCATATAGGAAATTGCATTACTGCCATCTTTTTTGTTCTTTTTACTTAATGTCATTTACGTTTTTAATTTTGTGAGGACGCAGCACGAAGTGGTATTCCTCAGTACTGTGTTAACCGTTTTACCTATGGTTGGACACCGGACAATCTCTTCGATTCTCATCTTCACACCCTTAAGTGGTCCAGTATCTTTATTGCCTCTTATTCCGGAGGTCGCATTCCGCTTGTCACCGGTGAATTCGCACTGACCCTGAATATTGATCGGTTAGTGAGCTATGTCCATTCAATCTACAATGGAACACGTAAAGTCAACATCGACAGCACAGTGAACATCACCTACGAAGTCGCAGGAGCAAAGAACATGGTTGCCAATCCCATTAGACGACCTTAAACTTTTTTCTGCCAGTTCAGTGTTGTTTTAGCTGTAAAGAAACGATTATGTTTAAGGGTTGTTTCCTGTTTTTGTCTATGCTCCGATGAACTTTGTAGGCTGAGATTCTTTTCAGGTAATACAAAAACAGCTTGTCTTACCTTTGTTTGATGCACTGTAAAAGGCAGCTGATCGAATTCCCCTTGCCATCACTCAGGCCGATACTTCTGATTACATCTGTCTTCACCGTTTGGCAGTAAACCTGCGGCTGTTACGCTTTTTGTTGCAGATCGACTTACTCGAAAACTGCAACCTCGGACAAACTAAGGACACTTAGGTAGCTAAATTTTTTGTTTACCACAGCATCCCACCAACAACTTTTCATGCTTAGTTTACTGATCGGACAGCATTTGTTTGTCACTGGTCATGCATCTGATTTCATTTGAGTTTTTGACGCAATTTTCCGAATTGGGCGATTTTGCTGTCATTCACATTCCCTAGCGCTTCGTTAAACAGTTACCACTAATCACGTTTATGTGGCCAGAAACTGATGGTGTTGACCTTGACTTTTGAATTTTGATTTGCGGTTCTTTCAACCTTACCACTTTGCTCAACTTTCCTTTCTCTAATGTCAGATTTTTAGTTAAAAACAGTGGAATACTTGTTGTTTTGAAATATTTACGCCACAGGACTATAGCAGCTTGTTCTTGCTCGTGTTTACCATAACCACGTCAAAATCATCCATTTTTCCTATTTGTCAACATTCTCATCCGCCTTCTACTCAGCCACCTTGGCAATTGTATCAGCAGTTTATTGCTGTCTGCTGGAACAAACCATTCAGAGAGCATGCAAACAACATACGCTTCCCGATCGCTACGTATGCTGTTAACGAGCACGTTCGGGTGGGCTATAGGTGAGTCTAAGATTCTGCTGCATTTGGTCTCGTTTCCATCGTTTTTCTGGGTAGTTCGTGACGTGCATTCGAAGTAACACTCATCACATTTTCCACTGAGTTATTTTTAGTAGTAGTGCCTTCTTGGGTAGACTTCATCCGGCAGCTACCAACACAGTTGCTCCCTAAAAAGGGGGAGCTGGGGTTCAACTGCTAGTCTCGGCAAGAATGTACATTGCTGACGTGTTCTAAAACGAGTTAAAATTAATCCTGGTGCTTCTTTCAAAATGGACCTGCTGAGAGGTCTATCTGAATCCGAAATTCGCAGCGAGTTGCAAATGATGTCCAACTTATACTGTATCAGTTAGCTGTATGATAACGTACACCCACTAATTTTGCAAAAGACAACCAGGCAAGTGTGGACAGAATGTGATTACGCAAGACACCATACGTATAACTCATGAGAACGACAAAGTAGCAAACATGACTTGTTTTCTGTGTTTGATCACCAGGCTACTTACAACAATAAATATGAAAACGGCATCTAGGATGAGTCAGAAAAACGGTCACTAGAGGTTATGGACGGCGTGGTTGGTATCAGTTACGTAATCACTGTTCCAGATCGTGGGATTGATTGATTGTGGGCCAGGCGAGATTAAGTGACCGCACGAACCTCTGAGTGCAGAGGTCAGGGTTGCGCGGTCGGATAATAATGGCCTCGACAACGGTCAGCATTTGGAATCTCGCCATTTTCAATGGATTCCTTGGCACTCGGTAGACAATCTAGAAAGCATCCTTCTTACTGACAGAATGACTATAGTCAGTCAAATGCGCAACAGTCGCGGTTGAAACCGTTTTAATTACACCACTGTCCAACTACGCAGTATGGTTCTCACGCACTCTGTCAGATAGTCGCCTTGTATTACGACCAGAGTGTGATACTTGACACGGACATACAAATGGGTATGCGAAACAGCCGGTCGTAGAACATGGAAGTTTGTCTTAGAGTTGTGACATGAAAACGGATGTTGAACGGAGACCCACGCACAGTTGAACAGTAGGGTAGATTGTTTCGACTGATTTTCTGAGCTTTCTTGAGATGACTTCGGCCATGGGATCTCCTTTGAAAGGAGGATTAATAATCGCAGGTTTCTCATTCACAGAAGGTGACTTAACTTTCGACTGTACCGCTTGCATCGCTCTTTGAATGAAACGCATTAGGTAGCCATTTTACATGAACACTTGTAGAAAATCTAGCTCAGATTATAAAGTGTCGGGCGTGCAGATCCTTACCTATAACTATGTGTTTTCCAAACACTCGGTTCCCTTAATCCAGTTCACCAATAACGATTGAAGACATCACGAGATGTTAACACTTCGTTTACTCTCTTCAGTCACGAACGTAAAACGTTAGATTGTATAGTACATACGGATAGCTACAACAGTAGAAACAGCCGGCGATTCTGTTTGTATGAAACAAGGACTGCTATCAGTTCTAGGGCAGAAAAACTGCCTAAGTTAACAGTTTATGCACACATAGGGCCGGACGGTGGGTATTGATTAGCGTTGCTTCGGAAGCAAAACGCTAGCACTGGAGTAGCAGAGGGCTGATGTGTGCCAGGTCCTGTTGGTAGTATGCTAGAACTGGTGGGCAGTTTTGTCTACTTGAGCGGTTGATAAGGTATTGTATGAAGTGATCGGCAGTCGTATCTTGGAAACCGGACTGGTGTTTGCAAATCCTCTCCAATTGTTACGACGAAAAGGCTGAAGTCTTCCTACGCGACTTCTTAGTTCTTCTGTAGGGTCGCATGGCCTACTTGAACGGAGGATGTTCTTCGTTTGTACTTTCTGGACATCCGTTGCATGTCGACAACTACTGGCATTTAGTCGATTCGGCGTTTTACCAATGGTACCTTCAGAAGATGAATGTTCGGAGCTCGTGATCTAATCGCCTTTCTGTTTGACACACCCTTCCGTCGTCGATTTCGTTAACTTGGTCATGTTCTTCTCATACCGTTCTACTGTTTGGCTCACCGTGTCCATTTGCTGCGTAAAAAGCTTTACAGCTGCTAGTCAGTGGAGACGTGAAACGGCTGACGAGAAAACTTGTCCCCGTCTATTCAACGTATCTCCCAGGTTATGGGACCAATCTTGGGTCAATTGTCTTGTATAGTATCATAATCAGCAACCGATTTCCTAGGTTTTGTCCGATTTTGACGATGCCTATCTGTTTCGGTATCTCTGTTCGCTGTATGCCATGTTGCACCTTACTCATTCTTGCAGTAAGCTTTATGTCGCGTATATTTCCTTCCGTGCTTATGTTACTGGGTCTCGGAACTTGCAGTTTATTCCTCTACAGTAGCTTTTTCACTCTGAATTTCGCGTTCTTAAGTGGCTAGTCTTTACCTGTTACCAACAGAGTGGTTCATAAATACTACACGTCAAGCGTATCCATTTCAATTGGTCTTATTTTTATATCGTTTCTCTACACGAAACTGTGCATAATTAGGTATTGGATCATAATTCTCCAAATGCTTCCAGCCTAGCACAGAATTGTCGGACATGTGTGCAAAAATAATCACTCGTGGAATTGTTGTTGACTGTGCTTTGGCTGGCCACGGTCTACTGACCGGGATGAATAATGTGAACTGACGCTAGACGACGACGGCGTCGGTGGTGGTGATGAAGATGATGATGGTTGAGGTCAGCCGACTTTGGTTTCGACGACTTGTTTTGATGAAACGAGGCGGAAACAGATGTGCGCACAAAGCACACATGCCCGCACAATCTGTAGAAAAGAAGTATGCGGGAGGTTGGACACGCGATCGATCTGATTTTCCTGGTCGAACTTTGTTTGAAATGTGGGCGAACATTGTGTGTGAAAGAGTGTATGATTGTGGAGATTGGCCAATTACACATGTGTGGTTTTCGCTGAGAAGTCTTGAATTTAGGTTGTTTCAAAGTTGACAACACTCCTAGTACATCTCAGAAGAAGTACATCTTTCTTTGATTCTTCAAGCAGCATTTGACTGGCATACAAGCGAACGCTGTTTTATGTACTTGCTATGGTCGACAGTTACGCATCGATTGTTATACTCGTTAAGCAAGCGTTCAACCACAATTTCATGGTCTCCTTAGCTTGTCTGATAGGATCATCTTATATTTGAATCGCGGGATTATTAATCGAGGTTATTTAATTGATATGTCCCCTCTCTTTTCTGGATTAGCGGGTCATCCGTGTAGTGCTCACAAGTGACTGTATGTGAATATTCCAGGTTTCGTTTCACTTAACTAGCATTCTTTTACGTTTGGCCCTCTCTCCAGGCTAACAAATCCGTGGTTCCTATCGTTGATAGTCCTTTCCTAAAGCAATACGAAATCTCTTTAGGAAGCCGGATGGTGCTAATCTGTAAATTCTAACCCTTCTTTCACATGTACCCCAATAATACACATATTAGGACACATGAATCAATTGTATTCAGAAATCACTGCTCTGTTTTGTTTTGTTTTAAGGGCATGATCATTTCATAGATAAACACTGTTGCTGATAATCACGACAATCCTGGGCTGTTTTTGACAGCTGGGACCTGTACACTAATGGTTTTGTGGTCATACACGTCTGGAACATTCGGACGTTTCCCTTGTTTATCATTAAATGACAGAAGTATTTCGAAGCGGTCATACTAATGTAGATCATCATCATCATCATAGACAGCAATACATCAGTGGTTCACACTAATGCTTAACTGCCACACAACCATGAAGAAACAGCAAACCCTATATAGAAAGAGAGAACGAAAAAGAAGGGGACGGGAAGGGACCTAACTAC